>ML404453.1:51844-70672 GCA_005239525.1 Nicotiana knightiana | reverse complement strand
CTGTTTGGCTCTGTCGCCCGGCTATCGCCCGGGTGTCTCCTTTCGCGTATTTTTCGATGTATTTGCATCCTTTTAGCCCCGTTTCCATCTCCACTTCACCTACACATGAAATAAACTCCATTAAGCACATAACAAGTGTAATTTTATCATTAATGCGCATAAAATGTAAGGTGTATCACATGTTAAACTATTCAATTTAGTCTCGCATCAGTGTCTCTATAATATTGATGAAATGAACCTCGTAGCGTGTTCTCGATGGCCCGAAACGTTGAGAGGTCTCTCTAACATAAAGTCCTTCCTCGAGATGAAACAGTTCGAGGTTAGCTCGCCAAACGCCAGCGGGCGGGAAGCAGAGGTAGAGCTTCCCTCTTCCTGGTGAGCAGATTTGAGCATGGCAGCCATGACTCCTGTGAAGCAAGTAAAAGAAGATGAAAACTCAGGTGAAATCTTCAAACTGAGATAGTAGAAGAAATGATGCAAGAAGAGGGACTCCAAAGAGAAAATCAGCTTTGCAAACAGCAAAGCCCTCAATGAAGAAAAACTAAATATATATAAGGGAAGCGGTGACTATTCATTTACTCTGATAGCCCATCAGCTCTGATAGAGCCATTATGATATCTAGGGAAACGTACCGACGGAGCCACATCGGTCAGTTCACAGTCGCATCGTAAGAATGACTCTATCATACAACGTTCGAGGGATTGATGGGTTAAATCAACCTCGGGAAGGTATGAAGCTGAAATCTAAACGGCCCATTCTCGAAGGTCTCCGTTACTCTGAGACCGGCCTCAAAGGGGCTAAATTTAAATTTGAAGATTAACTTTTGTATAAACACTAAAAGGCAAAGTTTTGAAGGCACGAAACAAAGGAATCCTTTATATTTCAAAAAATGTATTTATAAGAATGCTTTACAAAACTCCCCCGAGAAGCCCGCATACAAAAAAAAAGTAGTAAAAAAGGGCAAAGTATTCTATAATTCATCCTCATTACTTCCCGATTCGCTTGCCGAGCCCTCGTCCGAAGTAGTCGGAACTGCTGATTCATCTTCCAAGGCCTTGGCTTCTTAGATTTCAGCAGAGAGATCGAAACCCCTAGAGTGCACCTCCTCGAGGGTCTTCCTCCTAGCTTCCAATCGAGCATGAGCAACGGCTCGAGCCAATTTGAGCTCGGCCTCTTCGGATATCTCTCTGGCTCGATTATTCGCGGCCACAACATCATCTTTGTACGAGGACACGAATGCATCGGCCTCAGACTTGGCCATGGATAATGTGGCAGCTTCCTCGTGAGAACCTCGAAGAAGACCCTAAGTCGAGGCTAGCTCCTCCCGAAGAACGTCCCTCTCCGAGGCCACGCTGTCATTGTGCCGCTTCAGCTCTAGGATCTCGGCATATATGGTCGTGATCTCTCCATGAAGATGCCCCGCCAAGGCATCATTTTGCTCAAACTGCAAATACCGAATTAAGGTAATAAGAACCAAGTTATAACAATAAAAGAAAAGCTCGTGAAATACCAGATTACATGCTCGATGAAGTTAGCCCTCTCCTGGAGCACCTTCTCTGAGCCTGCCCGGAGGTCGACCAACTCCTCCTCTTTTCGGGCATACAAAGCCTTCAGCTCATTTGACTCCGATGTGAGCTTCTCAAGCTCCTCCTCACGACAAGTCAGCTCATCTTGTAGCTTGGAGAAAGCCTGATCATATAGCTTCATGAACTACAGCGCAAAAGAGATGAGTTAGAAAAACAAGAATAAAAACTTGAAGCACAAATAATATATCGAGAAGTTGCCTGTTTTTGGAGTCTCGTAGCCTCCTAAAGAGCAACCGGGGCATCAAGATCGGTGTCTTCTTCGATATCGACAAAGTAGTCCTTGAATAAATCATCCTCTCCCTGATAGGCCCCAACGTCGGGAGCTTCCCTAATCTGGGCATCCCGTATTTGGCCCGGCAAAAATGACGGGCCCGATTGCAAATCGCCCAAGGCATCGACTTCTATAGAGAATTCCTCTCGCCATGGAAGAATCCCAGAATCGGCTCCTCCAACCAGATATTCATCAACATAGGTTGCATCCCGTCCAACGGTTGGCTCGGGGACTGTACCCAAATCCTCTCCAAGGGTCTCCTCAGCGCAAGGTGGGTCCGCATCGTCCACCTCCGACTCGGCAGCCTTCTGCCCAGCAACTTTCGAAGCATCAACACTTCGTCTTACCCTTTGTATCAAAGGGAAACTGTCATCATCTTCGTCTTCAGTACGAAGACTTTCTGCAGCTGCCGAGGTAAAAAACGTGGCATCGGTCTTAGGCAAACGCGTTCATTATACGGAGAGGCGGAATCCAAGAGCTTAACACATCCCGGGAGGTCCCTGACCACACCAGGGAACCACAAGGTAGCTATGCAATCAGTAGAGAATCAAGTAAAATGCAAAGGGGTCAGTTCAGAAGAAGAAAAAGAGGCAATTCGGGTGATGAAACATGCTCGATATAGGGACACTTACGTCTCATGTTCCATTCCTCCGGGAACGGCATCTTCTCAGCAGTGATGAGGTCTGAGGTCCTGACTCGAACAAACTGGCTCATCCATCCCCGGTCTTTGTCTTTGTCGATACAGGCAAAGAATGCTTTGGTAGATCGACGTTGCAGCTTGACTAAGCCCCCTCAATAGAGACGAGGGCTATATAATCAGATCAGATGGTCGAGGGTGAAAGACATCCCTCCGACCATGTTCGAGAAATATCTAATCATATAGACAATTCTACAGAAAGAGGGATAAATTTGACCGAGCGTCACTTGATACTTAAGACAGAAATCGAGGATCACTAGGTCTATCGGTGGAGAAGAAGGATTCACGGGGCCTAAAGTGAAAGGATACGTATATACGCTGAGGAAGCCAGCTTTATGTGTAACTATGCTTTCCTCAGGTGAAGGGATTTCTACTTGTACCGCTTCGCCCCAGCGGAAATCTATCTTCACCTTCTTCATGTCGATCGCCACACTTATGTACCGAGATTTGGCTTGCATCGGCCTGGTGTAAAGGGTTGTCTATCAATTTTGAAATCGGAGGTTGTCTCGAAGGGACCAAGAATTCACTCCTCAATACGGGTATGCGCTTTTGATTTTCCCTTAGACGGGCGTGATGAAGAAGTGATTCCCTCTTTTTGAGGGACCGTTTTAGAATTTTTTCCATGGCTATAACTAATTTCCAAAGCAAGAAGATGAAGAAGTGAACGCAGAAGAAGGATGAAAGCAAGAAACTGTTAGCAAATGTTTGAAGGCTTGAAGGTGTTGTAAAAGTTTTAAAGATGAAAAATGGAAGTATTTATAGGACTCATTCAAGCATGTTGGAGAAGCGGAAAGGTTGACCAATAACGGTTCGTGGGCTTTTCGGGAACCGTGCTGACATCGACCACTGTGCAGCCTTTCTGTCACAGGATTTAATGATCTCACGTGGCTGACGTCATAATGAAGATATCGAAGAGGCAAGAACTCAAGATCATTTCTTATTTCGCATTTGCGATAGAGGCAGGACTGTTCAATATTTGCTTTTGCAAAGTAATGGCCAATTTTGAGGGGTTCGCATCGCAAATGCGACATCTGCAGCCTGCAAATAGCTAGGCATTCCAAGATTTAGCTTCGTTTTGTTATATTTTGAACCCTAGCCTCGACGGGGGCGATTTTGTGGAAGGCTTTTCATACCAAATCATTGGGTAAGTACCTCTAATCAATTTTCAATTGTATTTCATGATTATACATTATATTTAACATCAAATTCATGAGAATGTAAGGTAAAAATTGGGAAAATTTTTCTAAAATCTTTCAAAATGTAAATGATGATTTAAAGGACGAATTGATGTCGGAAATTGATAATTTTTGTATAGTTGAACTCATATCGGAATGGTTTTTCGGGTTTTGTGAATTTGATCGGATTTCGAGGTGCGGGACCTGGGGGGAGAGTTGACTTTTGTTGACTTTTTGAAAATTGTATAAAGATCATAGCTTTGTTAATTTAAATTGTTTTCTCTTCCATTATTTAATGCATTTAAGTCGTCTTTGGCTAGATTGAACCGAGCAGAGGTGAATTTTTAAAGGAAAAAGATAATTTGAGTATTGATTTGGCCGAATTGATGTAAGTCTCTTGCCTAACTTTGTGATGGGGAAACTAGCCTTTGGAAATTGAGTAAATTGTGCTATCTTGTTGTGTGAAAGCCATGTACGCAGGTGACGAGTGGGTACACGGTCTATATGTGGTATTTGATCGGTTTAGATTGTCTAGTGTCTTTCCATGCCTTTAATTGAATTGTCGTAACATGTGATATCTCGTTGTTAGTCTACTATTATGTGCTCTATTTGACGTTGTTGGCACATACTGTACTTCATACTCGTTATTCGGCCCTTATATGCCTTAGTTGAAGTTATTGCCTTCCTTCTGTCTTGTTACTTCTTAATTGTTGAGTTTCTTCTGTGGCCTTGTGCTTATCTGCAACATGTCCTAATTATTGCGATTGCATACTTAGTTATCACGTACTTTACCTGTCCAATCAATTTTGTAAAGTTTGTTGTATTCCTTTGGTTTTTACGTAGTTCCTTTGTTGCCGTGTACCGATACCTTTGATTGTAGAAATTCTTATAAATGGAGTTATTGAATTGTTGCTGTTGATTTAAATTATTGTACGGGAGATCGGGTTGCACGCCGCAACAGGTGAAATAAGGGAGATGGTGAAATAAGGGAGGATATTTATATTGTGATATTGTTATTGTAAGGTGGGATCGGGTTGCACGCTGCAAAGGTGAAATAAGAGTGGACTGTTATGGTCAAATAAGGGTAAATTATGATATTGATATTATATGGTGGGATCGGGTTACGCGCCGCAACATATTCTGTTTATTGTTATGATATTGATATTGTACAGTGGGATCAGGTTGCACGCCGCAACAGGTAAAATAAGGGTGAAATGTGTCACGCCCCAACCTTAGGGAGCGCAACCGGCGCTCTACCAAGTGAACCCGGTCGAGCAAGCCTAGTAAACCTTTCCTACCCGACTCATTCATAATCTATAAAGAGAACGCATCACCATCTGTTAATCAAAGGAGACATCAGTTTTACAAATATACAGACGAATACTAGTTCACTCTTCCTCATATTCATTATGCCATAGCTAAGTTTCCAAAAGTACATACGGTTTACAATTTAGTGGAAAAGATTTTCAAAATACAACTTGATTCGATGACCACCCCAACACCCATACATGACCCACATAAACGTCTACGAAGCCTCTAGAGATGCATAAGACAAACATGACAGTGCCGGTAACAAGGCCCCGACTATACCTCAGAATGTGGTAACTTATACAAAAGAAAAACAACATATACTACACATGACTCTGGGAAGAAACATAGCTCACCAAGATTGCTGTGAGGAGAAAGAGAGAGAAGGCACCACTATCAGCGATCAACGCTATCTGCCAAGGAACCACCTACATCCATTTAAAGATGTAGCGCCCCCAACAAAAGGGACGTTTGTACTGTCGAATAGTACTAGTATGTAAGGCAAACACCACTCTTAGTAGAATGAACAATGAAATAAAAGGGAAGGAAATCATAATAATCAGATATTGCTTCATAAAAATACAAAGAACACCAAGTAAGGATCACATAGTTTCCAATTTAGTCTTTCCACCTCTTTAGGTTAATAATCCTTAGTGCCACGTGCCACAACTCACAATGCCACCGTGTCTTTACACTGAGTCCGATCTCGACCCGAACGGCTAAGCCATCCAAGTAAGACATATCCAAATTCATAATGATGATCAATGACCCAGTATAAATGCCACCATGTGTACATCATGGCGTCCGATCTCGGCCCGATCGTCTAAGCCATCTCACTTGGAACATATCAACTTTCAATTGTTCGTACAACTCACATTTCCTTCCCATCTTTTATTACATAGTTCTTGGCACTTGGACACATTTTACAATTCAATTCTCTTTCCTTTCTTATTCGTTCAAATAACATTTTCCTTCATATCAAAAAGCACCATCACATAGGGAATTGCACAAATAAGGGAGGGAGCTAGGGAAATCATAATCACATTCTTTAATAGCATGTTGACATGGTAAAATTTCAGGACAATAATTGAATATGAAGCATTAAAATCAACATATTAAGACATTCAACTCAAGTACGACCCGATCAGGAATTTACACCAAATAATCGAACATCCGGAGCTCGATTATAAGAAGAAGAGAGTTAGCCGTACATACCTTAATTGAGTTTTCTTTAGAGCTTTTAGACGACCCCGGTTTTTAGCAACTTCAATCTATTCTAATATATAGCAAAAATTGAACCCAAAATAGGAGAATAGTCGCAATTCTAGCTCATTAGGGCGTTTTGAGAAGCACTAGGTGTGCATTACTGTTCTTAGGCCTTCTATTAATTATTCTACCGTTCTTCCACCCATTCTTAGTTTATGAACTTCCCTACTATTCTAGGAATACATGCATGCAAGAAACTTACCTTCCCCAACACCTTTACTTCACCAATTATTCCTCTTTTCACTAGACCTTTGAATTTGGAGGGTAGGGTATAGGTTCTCACCTTTAATCTATTCTTCAATCTTATGGCCTTCTTGAAAGTCTTCAAGAATTTAGCATGAAATGATGAATACTAGTGGATGAATGATCTCTCTCTTTCTAAGAATCCATTTTCCTCACTTTATAATATCAGAAAATGGCTCAAAATGATGTGGGATATGTGTTTTTATCGAAATACGGTCGGGTCTAAAAATAAGAAAAATGTGTGCCCCATCAAAGGTATGCGGTTGCATATGCGACTGCATAATGGATATGCGGTCCGCAAAGTGACCGCAGAAATAGCATCCAGGAAGATGAATTTTCTGACTGAGTGTGCGACAACTATGCGTTCTGCATACCTGTTCTGCCGTCGCATAATGCACCGCAGAACTCCCTTCGCTAAAACCCAAGAGAGGTTATGCTGCCAATGTGTGGCCCGCATAATGATTATGCAATCGCATAATCGACCGCAAAACTAACCTCAATTTGGCCAGATTTTCTGCTTAAGTCTGCGGCCATTATGCAGTCCGCAGAGTGATTACGCTGCCGCATCATGGGCTGCAAAAATGCACAAATCTGAGACACATTTTCTTCTCAGTCCGCAGGTTTTGTTCAATCCAAAAAGTTCTACTATACTAACGTAGAATCTAACTTGGCACTACGAAACTCTGAGTTTTTGGTTAAGGATTTTACGGAGCCGCATAATGGGCCACAGAAATGTGCAAATCTGAGAAACATTTTCCTCTCAGTCCACAGGTTAATGTTCAATCCAAAAAGTTATACTATAATAACACAGGAATCTAACTTGGCACTACGAAACCCCGAGTTTTTGGTTATGAATTTTACGGAGCCGCATAATGGGCCGTAGAAATGCGCAAATCTGAGAAATATTTTCTTAGTCCGTAGGGTACTGTTCAATCCAAAAAGTTCTACTATAATAACGCAGGAATCTAACTTGGCACTACGAAACCCCGAGTTTTTGTTTAAGAATTTTATGGAGACGCATAATGGGCCGCAGAAATGCGCAAATCTGAGAAACATTTTCTTCTCAGTCCACAGGTTACTGTTCAATCCAAAAAGTTCTACTATAATAACGCAGGAATCTAACTTGGCACTACGAAACCCCGAGTTTTTGTTTAAGAATTTTATGGAGACGCATAATGGGCCGCAGAAATGCGCAAATCTGAGAAACATTTTCTTCTCAGTCCACAGGTTACTGTTCAATCCAAAAAGTTCTACTATAATAACGCAGGAATCTAACTTGGCACTACGAAACCCCGAGTTTTTGGTTTAGAATTTTACGGAGCCACATAATGGGCCGCAGAAATGCAAAAATCTAAGAAACATTTTCTTCTCAGTCCGCAGGGTACTGTTCAATCCACAAACACTACAAAACCCCGAGTTTTTTGTTAAGAATTTTACGGATCCGCATAATGGGCCGCAAAAATGTGCAAATCTGAGAAACATTTTCTTCTTAGTCCGCAGGGTACTGTTCAATCTAAAAAGTTCTACTATAATTACGCAGGAATCTAACTTAGCACTACGAAACCCTGAGTTTTTGGTTATGAATTTTACGGATCCTTACATCCTCCCCCACTCAAAATCATTCGTCCTCGAATGAGGATCAAGGTTCATTTATCTTCAGTTATACCACATGCCGTTATCCCAAAATTTTTACCTAACTCCTTGATTTTCTAAAAATTTTGCTAGAGTTTCCTTTGTAATTAGCCCTATCTACCTGCCAGAGAGCCCCAAAACACATCTTAACAAGATATACATGATCAAACAACACAACAGGACATAAAACAGCACCAACCGAGGCCTTATAAAGGACATCTACTTCTTTTTCATTTCACTCTCGGCTTCCCAAGTAGCTTCTTCGACTTGCTGGTTTTGCCATAATACCTTCACGGAAGAAATTTCTTTGTTTCTCAATTTTCAGATCTACCTATCAAGGATAGCAACCAGAATATCTTCATATGAAAATTCTTCACTAACCTCGATGGTCTGAACTGGAAAAATAGCAGACGGATCCTCAATTACCTTCTTCAACATGGACACATGGAATACCGGGTGTACTAATGACATCTCGGGTGGTAGCTCAAGCTTGTACGCCACCTGACCTATCCTTTGAATGATTCTATATGATCCGACATACCTCAGACTTAATTTCCCTTTCTTTCCAAACTGCATGATCCCCTTCATGGGAGATACCTTCAAGAACACCCAGTCTTCTTCTTTAAACTCCAAGTCTCTGCAACGAACGTTCGAATAGGATTTTTGGCAACTCTGAGCAATTTTTATCTGCTCTTTTATGATCTTAACCTTTTCCACAGCCTGATGCACAAGGTATGGTCCTATTAGTTCAGCCTCTCCAACCTCGAACCACCCAATCGGCGATCTTCACCTTCTACCATACAAGGCCTCAAACGGCGCCATCTGAATACTGGCATGGAAGTTGTTGTTATAAGCAAATTCTATGAGTGGAAAACGATCATCTCATCTACCCTTAAATTCAAGCACACAAGAATGCAACATGTCTTCAAGCGTCTGAATAGTCCGTGCTGCTTGCCCGTCAGTCTGAGGATGGAAAGCCATGCTAAGATTTACCTGCGTACCCAAAACTTGTTGAAATTTCTTCCAAAGATTAGCTATGAACTCGCCCCCCCGATCGTAGATGATGGAAACTGGAGCGACGTGAAGCCTGACTATCTCATTGATGTACAATTGAGCATATTGTTCTACAGTGTCGGTGGATTTAACCGGCAAGAAGTGAGCTGATTTCGTGAGTCGATCCATGATCACCCAAATTGTGTCGAACTTATGCGAAGTGTGTAACAACCCTACCACGAAATCTATGTTGATCATTTCCCACTTCCACATTGGAATTTCTATACTCTTAGCTAACCCATGGGGCCTTTGATGCTCGGACTTCACTTGTTGAAAATTTGAACATTTCGTCACAAAGTCCGCCACACCCCTCTTGATGTCATTCCACTAGTAAACTTCCTTGAGGTCATGATACATTTTCGTAGAACTTGGGTGCACAAAATATCTAGAAGTATGAGCTTCTGCCATGATTCATTCCCGAAGACCATCTACGTTTGGAACACATAGCCACCCTTAGTATCGTAACGTGCCGCCATCCATGCCAAGAGAAAAAGCCGTAGTCTTATGTTTAGGAATCCCTTCCTTTAACTGTACCAATACTGGATCATTGTATTGTTTCTCCTTGAATTCTGCTACAAGCGATGCTTTTTCCCTGTTCTGCACAATCACTCCCCCTTCGTTAGAGTCCGCAAGACGAACTCCCAAACTAGCCAACTGGTGGACCTCCTGGGCCAAGGGCCTTTGACATGCCTCTAAGTGAGCCAAACTACCCATAGATTTCTGACTAAGAGCATCCGCCACCACGTTAGCTTTCCCCGGATGATACAAAATGTCGATATCATAATCTTTGAGCAATTCAAGCCACCTTCTCTGCCTCAAGTTCAATTCCTTCTGTTTGAAAATGTATTGAAGGCTCTTGTGGTCCGTGAATACATCTATATGGACCCCATATGAATGATGACACTAAATTTTTAATGCAAAAACCACAGTCGCAAGATCTAAGTCGTGAGTTGGATAGTTCTTTTCATGATTCTTAAGTTGTCTTGAAGCATAAGCTATAAACTTACCATGTTGCATCAATACACACCCTAGACCGATCCTTGAAGCATCACAATACATCACGAACCCCTCTGTACCCTCTGGCTGGGTCAATACTGGTGCCGAAGTCAATCTTGATTTTAATTCTTGGAAGCTCCTTTTACCAGCATCGGACCACTAGAACCTAACTGTCTTCTGCGTCAATTTTGTCAACGGAGAGGCAAGGGTGGAGAACCCCTCCACGAACCTCCTATAATACCCGACCCGACCCAAGAAACTACAAATCTCTATCAGAGTAGTGGTTTAGGACAATCTTTCACCACTGCAATCTTATGAGGCTCAACCTTAATTCCTTCTCCGGAAACGACATGACCCAGGAATGTAACAGATTCAAGACAAAACTAGCATTTCGAGAACTTTGCATATAATTGGAGTTGATGAAGAGTCTGCAGAGCTGCCCTGAGGTCGTCGGCGTGATCCTCTCGACTTCATGAATATACAAGGATGTCGTTAATGAATACTATTACAAAGGAGTCAAGGAACGACTTGAAGACTCGATTCATAAGATCCATAAAAGCTGTCGGGGCATTTGTGAGCCCGAAAGATATTACCAAAAATTCAAAGTGCCAATACCGGGTTCTGAAAGCTGTTTTCAGAATATCCTGCTCCCTAACCTTCAATTGATGGTACCCGGACCACAAATCAATTTTGGAGAAGAACTTAGCACCTTGTAGTTGATCAAACAAATCATCTATTCTAGGCATTGGGTATTTTTTTTAATTGTGACTTTGTTGATTTGCCGGTAATCAATACACATCCGCAACGATCCATCTTTCTTTCTGACAAAGAGAATCGTGCATCCCAAGGCAACACACTCGGTCGGATGAAAACTTTCTCTAGCAAATCCCTCAGTTGTTCCGTTAGTTTTTTTAATTCTGCCGGCACCATTCTATTGGGTGGAATGGATATAGGCTGCCTAGCATCACATCAATCCCAAAATTAATCTCCCGGCTTGGAGGAATCTCAAGGAGCTCATCCGAAAAGACATTGGGGAACTCATTCATAATGGGTATAGATTCAAGGGTAGCACCTCAGCAGCGGTGTCCGTAACTTGAACCAAATGATAGATACACCCCTTCTTGATCATCTTTGTGGCCTTAAGGTAAGAAATAAACCTACCTTTTGGCATAACACTATTCCCCTCTCACTCAACAACTGGCTAATTAAGAAATTCAAGCCTTATAATTATGGTTAGGAAGTCGATTTAGGAAAAACATGAATAAAGCCAGTCCATTCTCATTATTATATCAAAATTAATCATCCCCAGTTCAATGAGATCAACCATGGTATCCCAACCATGCACCATGAAAATACAATATCTATAAACTTGCGCGGTCGTAATTGACTTTCCAACCAGAGTAGATATAAAGAACGACTCATGAAGCTATTCCGGTTCTATCCTGAAGCTCGAAGCAACATAAGGAGTAACATAGGAAAAGGAAGATCCGGGATCAATAAGGGCATAACCATCAAGAGATTGAACAGTCAATATACTTGTGATGACATCTGGGGAAGCCTTTGCACTCTGTCGACCACTCATAACATAGAACCGGCTGGGTCCTCCTGAACTCTGTGCACCACCCCTAGCTGCACCACGCCCTGTGAGTGTTGAAGAACCTCGAGCTGGAAGGGATGCTGAAGATATAGCAGGTGTAGGACTGGATGACTGGGCTGTGCTCTTGCATGTACACTGGCAGGATGCACGACACTCCCTCTGAATATGGCCCCTCATTCCGCATCCGTAACATACTGGCATGTCCAGGTAGAAGACTCCCAAATTTACCCTCCCACACTTAGGGCATGGGGCCCTCCACTGCTACTGAAATCTCCCTCCTGATCGGCCCTGATGGTGGGACCCCCTGCTCTCCTGACCGGGACTAAACCGACTCTACTGCTGCTGACTGTACCCTGATGGCAGGGCACTGGCTTAAGAATGAACATAAGACTGGGATGGCTCTGATAATCCTCCACAAAAAGCTGATCTCCCACCTCTGAACGTATCCCCAAGGTTGCCCGCTGATCGGGACCTACTACTACTTTCCCGTTCCATCCCGAGCTTTAACTTTCGAGCCTCTGTAGCTTGGGAAAATGCCACCATCTTTCCATAGTTCATGTCAGAATTTAGAGCAGCTGTGGCGGCTTCATTAAGAACCAAAGGGCTAAGGCCCTACACAAATCGACGCACTCTAGCCTCTGTATTTAGCATCATATGAACAACATACTTTGACAGGAGCATGAACTCCATGAGGTACTCCCACACACTCTTAGTACCCTGTTTAAGGGTCTCAAACTCCACAACATGGGCTGCCTTAGTCTCGGTAGGCAAGAAATGGTCTATGAAGGCATCCACAAACTCACTCCACCCTGCCGGAGGGCTCCCCTCCTCACGGGAATCCTCCCACATCTCAAACAAGGAATATGCCACCCCTTTCAGATGATAGGAGGCCAACTCTACTCCCTCCGCCTCAGTGGCACGCATAACTCGGAGAGTCTTATGCATCTCATCAATGAAATCCTGAGGGTCTACCCCGGGATCAGTACCTGTGAACACTGGAGGTTCTAATTGAAGGAACCTGTTTACCCTAGAACCCGAAGAATCCCCTTTTAAGATGAAGGAGGTAGGCGCAACATTTGATCTCTGGGCCTGGGAAGCCACCAACTATGTCAGCATCTGAATAGCACCCCTAAGATCCCCATCAGAAATACCGGGACCGAAATTTGGGGCTGGAGGTGGAACAGAACCATCGGCGGGAGGGATTGTGGCACCCTTCGCAGGAGTACGATGTCACGTCCCAAACCTGGGGGGCGAGATCGGCACCCAGTGCCGATACCACTTTTGTCACGCCCCAAATCTGGGGGACGAGACCGGCACCCAGTGCCTCACCTATCCTTGCATACTAAATTGCAACTAAGGGACTCTGAACATATGATGTCATACTTTGGACATGGGCCACATTTCAAGAAAACTGCGAATGCTGACTAAATGTCGATATAAAACTGTGCCGACAAGGCCGTCATAATTATTACAGATGACAAACCAACCAAATATACATACAAGGCCTGCAAGCCCAACATCATGCACTAACTGAGGGGATATGTCTACAAGTCTCTACTGATGGATATACTGTGATCGGAACAGCTCCCCGACCTACTCATAACATATATACATATATATGCAAGATGTACGTAAGGCTCTAGACCTGGCAACTCCGAAAGGCATGGAGCTTACCGATCAAGCTGAACTCGGGCAACACTTAATGAGGAGGCCTACCCGTCTGTCTGTCTGAACCTGCACGCATGAAATGCAGTGCCCCTAGAAAGGGACGTCGGTATGAAATAATGTACCGAGTACGTGAGGCAATATATTGAAAGCTGAAAATGAACTGATAATATAATAACTGCAAGTAGCTGGAAGTTAAAGATAATCTGAAGATATGCTTACCTGCTGATACTGACTCAACTCTCTCAATATAGTAAGTAAAATAGTTGTTCGTCCCTATAAGGCTCGGTATATATATATATAACTGCTCTGCCGTAGTAGGCTCGCTCATAGGTTCTCGGTCATACTAGGCTCTGTATCTCGGCCAACTGGGCTCGTTCATAGGCGCTCGACCACAGTAGGCTCGGTATATAACTTACTATCTGATCAGAGGTTTCCCCAAAGGGGGACCGCCCATTGATTATATCTTTATTGTAATGAAAATACTATAATACTGTATATATATACTCTCTGCTCTCTTGACTGGAAAACGGAAATACTCTATTGAATATGAAGTCCTGATAAGGAGAATATTGTAACTTAAAAGACTAGGAAAATATACATAAATTCCAGAATATGAATTTCTCTTTATGCCTCGTTATCAAACTCTTGTAATTACGAGATCATGCCAAAATTAAAGAAGAGCTTAGCCTTAACATACCTGAGTTGATTCTCTTGACAATCCTCTAACACACGTTAATTACGACAAAACACGGAACAAGTCGTGTGAAAGGCTCGAAACAACAACATTGTTATGCAAAGATAATGTTGGTTGAAACTTTATCTTAAAGAATTAATAATTACGTTTTTGTGCAAGCAAGTCTTGTGCAAGATTTTGCAAAGATAATGTTGGCTGAACTTCATTTTAAGGAATGAGCAACAACGTTTTTGTGTAGCAAGTCTTGTAGAAGCTTCTGCAAAGATAATGTTGGCTGAAATTTATCTTAAGGAATGAGCAACAACGTTTTTGTGTAGCAAGTCTTGTAGAAGCTCTTAATGGAAGGAACAATACTTTCATTTCTTTCAAAGTCTAAGAGACCAAAATGAATAAAATGGTCACAAAAACTTTAATTGTTTGAATCGTGTGGCTCACGTTAGTTGCCACCTTGCAATTTAATTCATGAGTCATTTACTTTGAATATGGGGCTGCCACATCATACTATTTAATACTTATCCAATATATCCCCCATTAATTAGGTAATGTCCCCTTATCCGATAATTAACCAATTACCCGCATAATTAAGAATTATCTCAACTTACTTAAAATACTATTCGCTTTTAACATACCTTGTGTCACACCTCCTTTTTTCACTACCCCGGATTAATGAAAGGGGTAATAAGGGAACTTTTCCACTTTAAGTGACATTATTCAGATTTTGGATTTCTTTTAGTTTTCGGAGTCTCCACCCGGATTTTTGACAATGTTCCGGGACACCGTTTAAGAATCCCAAACCGAAGAAATTTTGACTCCGTTTTAAGTTGTCTGCGACCAGAAATCCGAGTAAAGAATTCTGTTAAACCGGGAGAAGGTGTTAGGCATTCCCGAGTTCCCTGGTTCTAGCACAGTCGCTTATCTATTAATATTTGACCTAAATTATCTAATTATTTACATATTTTAGCCTATTGTGCATTTAGCTGTTTAATTTTTAACGCTTTTAGTATTTATGGATTTATCTTGAAACAAGTCACGATGGCGTGCACTTGTTTGTCTTTTGGATACATTATAACTACGCCACATGAAATGCACCCGAAATTACAACATGTGATTTTTATTATAATTTGAAGTTGAAGACCGGGACATGAGTTGTCGCACCCGAGTGTAGATTACGTAGTCAAGACTATGGTCGTGACGGTTTTATAGTGCCTACTTGAGGAGATGTTTGATTATTCTTTATGTGAAGGAGAATTTTAGCTTTAAGACCGATTAGGATGTTTATGGATTTATCTTGGACAAGTCACGATGGCGTGCACTTGTTGTTTTTGAACACATGGCAAACACGTCACATGAAATGTACCCGTGATTGCTATGTGCGTTTTAATTAAATGTTTGGAGTTGAGGGTCGGGGGCACAAGTTTCCACTCCCGAGTGTAGGCTATGGTCGTTTGAAGTAATACTTGATTATTTACTAAATTTCAATCTAAAGATGTATTTTTCAACCTAAAAGATATGTAGAAGATTGTCTAAGATTAAGTTCACTAATCTAAAGACAAATGTTTGGGCAATGGCCATGTTTTAGCCCAATTTATCAATTAACCCTTAGGCCAAATCCTAGTTTAGGCTATTTTTGCAATAAGAGTAAAGCTATACAACTCAACTAATAGCATGCTAGAAATGAATGGATTATAACATGGCAAAACATGGATCACTGATTTTCAGTTTTAAAATATCAGTCAAAGCGTTCATTAAACAGAATGGGACAATATTATTCAATTAGGTTATAACATTGGGCTAAATGGTTTTGCTAATTAAAGAATACATGATGATCCAGTTCATTATTCATATATTGGGTATTACACAAGAGAGTTCATGCGTCTGTAAATGCAACTTCATAATACTTAAACGAACATTTTCTAAGTTTAAAGGAAAACACTTTTGAATAGCAAATCCATAGCTATACCTTTCACAATCCATTAGAGGCGAAATAAACCGTTTAAATATTTAAAGGTAAATCACGGCATTAAAATAAAAAAGGTTTTTATACATCAAATCTGGAATTTTCGGACTGGTTAGTTTTAATACAAAATCATACGAAGTTTGAATGGTATTTTGAAGTTCAGTTGAATCCTAATAATCAAATGCTTAACCTATGAAATATTATATTAATCTTAAAGTATGCAGCTCTAAAGCTTTGGGATTGTATATCCCTTTTGGCCCAATAGCCTGGGTGTTTAGGCCATCTCAAGCATTGATAGGCTATTTTTGGCAGCCTGGCCCATTTCTGCATACCAAGTTGAATAAAATAGTATATCACAGTCTAGTTTCATTTATACAATGATTTCCAGAAAATACATCTTGTTCGACAAAAATACAGATTTTTAAATGAAAGCTGCACGAAGGCATTAAAAGAAAGAAACATAAACGTTCCTAAACTACTGCTTCCTTGAATTGAAACCTTTGTTTTGACTAGAGATATCCATGCCTCTGCTTGTGGCTCTCTCAACAACTAAAAGAAAACAAAAAAAAAGAACATTTTTATGCATTTTTATGGAATGAATCTGACCATAAAGAAGGTCAGATTCAACTCCAATAATGCTAGCCAATTAGAAATTTAACATTTAGTCCTTTTCATATAACCTATATTAGAAAATATTTAACCAAATTTCAGCAAACATTCATACACATCCTAACACAAGGTTTGCATACAAATTTAGACAAAGAGACTCAAAAAAAAAAAAAAAGATTTCACACAACAAAACAGAACAGAGATTTCAGATCTAAAACTTTCTTTTATAATAAAGTGTTACATACCTCAAAAGTAAAAGAGAAATAGCAGGAAGAGATCTGGACCAAATAAAGGTCCAGGAAATGGAAATTTAAAGCTCCGCAACAGCAAACAAACAGCCACAAACCGACAGTAAAAACCCCCAGAAAGACAACCAATTGAATACGAAAAACTCGAATAAATTCAGGAATGAAAACCCATTGCTTCAAAGAAAGGAGAACACAGCTACAAGAAAATCACGTTCTAAACTACTTTTGCACTCACTCTACTGTATATCTGTTTCTGTTTCTCAAGGTAATAAGAATGTAATTCAAGATATTAGGAGTGTGTAGGAAATATTATTTTCAGAGGAAAAATGTATATGAAGAGATCTCTAAAGTGTTTGTAAAAAATCTCTAAAATCTGTGTATAAAAACTCTTTCAAAATTTGTCTCTCTCAAGATTTTTCAGTAGTAAAAAAAAGTTGTATTTTTCAGTGATCAAAAGTCTGTTTAGTGGTAAAAAGTGTGTTTATATATAGGGGTATTTGGGATAGGATATGCTTAGCATATTCCTCATCCAATAAGCTGAAAATAGTACAAATGCAGCTATCAACCTTATCTTTAGGGACAACTGCCCTATTTTAGAAGATTCCCAACCCCTAAATTACCTTTTTAACCCTAAAATATTTGATTTCCTTATTCTATAAAGTTCTTGGGTTGTTACACCCAAGATTCCCTTAACTAAAAGTCCTATACTACCCCTTAAAGTCCCTAGAATTACCCTTAGGTAACTTGGATCAAGGTTGATTTTTGTTACCTATTAATTTGAGCTAGTTGATCCTAATTAGGTACCTTAGTTAATCAAACCTAATTAGTTAATTAAGGAACCTATTCCGAAAATCAATAGCTAGTTAGAGCACCTTGTATGTGAACCTTGAGCTCATTAATTAAGGTTTAGTGTTATCCTAATTGACTGGTTTTTACACACTTGAACGTGCAGATTCCAGGTTAAGTTATAATCAATTGCCCCATAGTATTTCTTAATCAAAAGGTAGTCCTATCCTTAATAGGGTGATGAGCCAGAAATTACCTTTTACCTAGGCAGGGATAATTCTAGTTAATTGACAATTAACTTAGCTATTTACACAATTAGGAATGCAACTAACAATTAACAAGCCTTATTGGTAACTAAATCACGGCAGTCAACAGAAAACAAAATCAAGACCAAGAATCACCAATCGAAATTTAAATTACAAGCAACACATGACTAAGTAAGGAAAATTCGTGAAATCCCGATCACATGATTATCAATAGCCTAGACGACTAACACCTTCCATTTATTACAGAGATAATCAGGGAAATCAAACAGAGGGAAAGGAAAGAGAATCTGGACAGAATCATAAGGGAATTCAAATTAACGAGCATGTTAAACAAATAAAAGTATATTGTCATGTTCAAAAAAATCCACAGAGAACAAGGAAAACAGACCCTAGCTAGCAATTTTCAAATTTAAATTACTAGGTCTAACTCTAACCTAGGTGATTGATTATTAAATAAATAAAGGAAAGAGGGGAGTACCTAGTTACACTGGAACAACTTAGAATCGTCTTCAAAAAGGTTTTAGAATTTCGACCATTTTCAGATTTGAAATTTTTCAAAATTGGATGATTTTTTAGGGAAATCAATGATGGGACAAGGTTAAGGGAGTGAAGGAGGTTAACTGGTGAAATTTTGGGGTCGATTGGTGGAGCTCCGCCGCCGGAGGCGATTTCCGATCGGCGGAGGATGGTGGTTCTGGGCGGCTAGGGTTTGGGTCTTTAGAGAGAAGAGAGAGGGACAGATGGGGAGGGGGGGGGGGGGTGATACTTGGAATTGG
>ML404453.1:33216-51785 GCA_005239525.1 Nicotiana knightiana | reverse complement strand
GGGGGGGGGGGTGTGATACTTGGAATTGGAGGTATGGGAGTAGCTTAGGACATTTAAGTAGTTAGTATGTGATTAGTTCCGGACCGTTGGATCAAAGTGATCCAACGACTGAGGTGAAAGGCTGCTGAAACGGTATCGTTTTGGGATCAGGGGCTGGCCGGGTCTGAGTCCATCTGGGCTGGGTATTTAGGTGGGTTGTAGAGAAATGATTTGGGCCTGGGCAGACTTAGCCCAGGTCATGTTTTACTATTCTTATAGTTAATTAATTAATTCCAATTAAGTTTAAACTTAACAAAAATGTAATAATTAACTTTAACTTAATTTTTGTCTAATTTATACACTGATTAATCAATTAATTAAGTGTAAAATATTTAATTTGATACTCGTAATCATCTAGAAAACAAATTCCGAAAAAATAATTAAATTAAGCGATTAATCGCTAAATCTACATTATGTCAAATAGTCATCACTTTTGTTGTTATTTAATTCAATTAATTATAAATTCATAATTCCTTGATAATAATTATGCACTCAATTATGAAACTTTAAATTATTTAATAATTTATGAGACGAATTGTGATTATGCAATGCAAAACAATTCACAAATAACACTAAAATTCAACAAAATTTATAAAATTAATTTATTTTATTGAATTTTGTAGGAGTATATGGTGGGTGAAAATCACGTGCTCACAGCTGCCCGTCTTTGATCGGAAACACGAAGAGATTTTGGGTAAAGACAAAGTGAGCAGTAATGAACGACTTTTACCCAGTCGCATACTCCATGTGAAGCGTTTTTTCGAAAAGTTTGACCGAACCCTGCTTCACAGGTTGCCTACATATCCTTGGCTATAAAGGAATCAGGTCAGTGTTGTTCTGGAGGTTTGGTAGCTGGGACTACCGGGTAACTGTGATTTTACTACGGTTGCTGCTGTTGCTGCTGCTGATCTCCTTATTACACCAAAGCAACAAAACGAAAGACTAACTATGCCTATCAACGGCTAGTTACAAGATTCCTATCTAAGACTTGGTCTTGAGTCTTGATCTTTTGGTTAACTCTGACCTGGATCTTGATGCTTGTTAGCCGCAGGTGCTGGTTTCGTCTTATCGTTCCTCGGATCAAAGCAGGATATACTGGACGGATGTCTTCAATCTTGCTCTGAATAGTCCATATCTTCCCCGTTTCTGCGCTTTCGGATTCAATCTTCTCTTTATTCTTTTCTTTTATTATTTTTTGGATCGAAACTTCTTCTTTTGGTCGTCTCAAGATCCAATGTCCTAAAATTGTAATCCGCACGAAAATCAATACAAACGAACAAAATTTTCTGTCCCAGTTTTCACTAGGAAAATTTCATGATTTATTGTAAGGAAATCTACACTACTTTGTTATTGAAAGCGGTGAACAGGTTATGCTGTCGTTAAGAAAAGATAACCATGTTATGCTGATATCTGAGGAGGATCAACGGGTTATGCCGTTGTCAAGAAGAAATTACTAGGTTATGCCGGTATCTGGAAAGGTCAACAGGTTATGCTGTTACCCAAGGCCAAAGAGATTACTGGGTTATGCCAGTGTTAGGGAATGATTAACAGGTTATGCTGTTGTCAGAAAAAGTTCACCAGGTTATGTCGGTGTCTGGAAAGGCCAACAGGTTATGCTGTTGTCAAGAAAAGGAAAGATCACCAGGTTATGCTGGTGTCTGGGAAGGTCAACAGGTTATGCTATTGCCTGGAAGAAGAGATCACTGGGTTATGCCAGTGTTTGGAAAATGTTCAATAGGTTATGCTGTTGTCAAGAAAGATCACTAGGTTATGCCAGTGTCTGGAAAGGTCAAGAGGTTATGCTGTTGCCTGGGGAGAAGAGATTACTGAGTTATGCCAGTGTCAGGGAATGATCAACATGTTATGCTGTTGTCAGAAAGATCACCAGGTTATGCCAGTGGCTGGAAAGGTCAACAAGTTATGCTGTTGCCTAGAAGAAGAGATCACTGGGTTATGCCAGTGTTTGGAAAATGTTCAACAGGTTAAACTGTTGTCAAGAAAGATCACCAGGTTATGCGTGTATAGAAAGGTCAACAGGTTATGCTGTTGCATGGGGAAAAGAGAATGATCAACAGGTTATGCTGTTGTTAGAAAAAGATCACCAGGTTATGCCGGTGTCTGCTTGAGAGTGGGACCCTATGTTGGCATCAACTAAGTAATGAAATATCCTATGTTGGAAAAGGTGTAGCTAGGGATTGGAGACCCTATACCACTTTAGGTTCGTACTATTTTCAACATCGTTTTCTTCTTTTCTTTTCTTTTCGTTTTATTTTGAGTGAATGCATAAAATAATTTTGGAGAAAACTCTTGTTTTCTGGGGATTGGGTTTCATCTCTAAATCTCGGGGACCCTGGCTTTCTAGATTTACCATGGTGATCGGTCGCGTGGGACCTAACATTTGACTTTATTTCGCCTCTGTAGGCCTTTCACTTGCTTTTTCCTTTTGGATTTTCCGAGTTTTGGGGAAGTTTCGGCCCCTCAAATTCTGCTGCAACAGTTAGTCGCGTGGGACTTAACCTTTTCAACTTTTCTTCGCCTTCACCTGCCTCTCGTTTCCGACTTAATTTTAAAGCATTTGGAGACCTTCGGCCTTTCAACTTTGCCGAGAGGGTTAGCCACATGGGACTTAATCTTTCACTTCAATCGCATTTATATACATTTCAATTTGATTTTCTCCTTCCAAGAGTTTTATGTGTGAAGCATGGGCCGTTGCGGCCAGTCGGGATCGACTCAATGCCCCTGATGAGGCTTAGTGTCCTTTTCATGTTGGCTTGCATTAAACGAGAACCCTGTAAATCAGTTTTGCGATCTTTTCTTTGTTTTACCTTAGAAACAGAATCAGACTGAAAGGTATTGAAAGAGAATAACAAAGAAATTGAGACAATGAATTTTGACAAGAAATATCCCTTACGGGGAGGAGAAGGACTTATCTGGAGTGTATGCGGCCTTCAATGAACATGACATGCATCTTGGAATGGATGCCTGATCTATATAAACCATCTGACTCTCAGAAATTCGTCACAACTTTTAACTCGAGGTCGAAAAACCTTGCCCCAGACCACGTCGATATCAGTAAACAAATCACCCTCTTTTTGATTAGCGGTGCCCTTTTCGGGTTTTCACCGACTAACCTCTCTCATTTATCTTCTCGCCATCGCCCTGTAGTGCTCTTTGCGAGTTTTCACTAACAAGACTCTCTCATTTTTAATTTCTCTACTCACCATCGCCTTATGGTGCTCGTGTGGGTTTTCACCGATAAGACTCTCTCGTTTCAATTTCTCTGCTCGCTCGTGTTCGATCCAAATAACTGTATCTTCTAATTTTGACTTTCCTTCTCCGATCGATCTGAAGGACTTGAACAGGATTTGTGGGTAAAAAGAATTTGAATTGAATTACAACTTTGGAACTTTCTGGCGAATCATTGCTGAATCTCAACACTTGACCCTACTTAAACTCTTAGGGAAAATGTGGATTTTTATTTTGGTGTGAGTGAACCCCAGGGAGAGGCTGCCTACGTATCCTTTCAGAATCAAGTCAGACGTAGTTCAGGGAAACATTTTGTTTTTGTTTTGATTTTTCTATTGATTTTTCCTTTGTTGTTTTTTCTTTTCTCTTTTTTTTTCATTTCATATATATATATATATATATATATTTTTTGAATAACACTTTCGGGTTCCAAAGAGGGTAATCAAAGAAGGGTAACCGGCTCAAAGGGTTTGCAAAAGGGTTAATGGTGTTTGGGTAGCGAGAATGAAAGCCTTCGTCACCTCAATCGGAGAACATTTAATATTATATGGAGGATCAAACATAGTATCTTTTGACTGCATCTGCATTGATAGCCATTTCGGGGTCATTTCCTTCGATGTCCCCCAAGTATAACGCTCCTTTTGGTAGCAATTTCCTTATGATGTCTGGGCCTTTCCAATTTGGGGCGACTTTTCCTTTCGCCTCTTCGTGGTACAGGAAGATATGTCTTAAGACAAGTTGCCCCACTTCGAAGTTCCTAGGTCGCACTTTCTTGTCGTAAGCACGGGCCATTCTTTGTTGGTACAACTGCCCGTGGCACACTGCGGCCATCCTTTTCTCATCAATCAGAGTTAATTGTTCCAGTCGGGTTTTGACCATTCATCATCCTTAATTTCTGCTTCGACAATAATCCGAAGGGAAGGAATTTCAACTTTTGCGGGTATTACGGCTTTAGTGCCATAAACCAATAGGTAATGGGTATCCCCAACCGACGTGTGCAGGGTCGTGGCGATATCCCAATAATGCAAAAGGCAGCTTCTCGTGCCATTGCCTGGATGTTCGAATCATTTTCTTGAGAATTTCTTGATGTTTTTGTTTGCTGCTTCAACGGTGCCATTGGCTTTGGGCCAGTAAGGGGTGGAGTTGTGGTGTGTGATTTGGAACTGTTCACATACCTCCCTCATCAAGTTACTATTAAGATTCACGACATTGTCGGTAATGATAGTTTTTGGGATACCAAAATGACAGATGATATTAAAATGCACGAAATCCACTACTGCTTTCTTAGTGACAGCTTTGAACGTGACTGCCTTGACCCATTTTGTGAAATAGTCGATAGCAACCAAGGTGAATCTGTGCCGGTTTGAGGCCCTTGGCTCGATTGGCGCGATGACATCCATTCCCCAGGAAACAAATGGCCAGGGTGATGACATAGGATGTAGTTCTGATTGTGGTTCATGGATTAAGTCGCCATGTATTTGACACTTATGGAACTTCCAGACGAAACTGAACAATCTTTCTCCATGGTCATCTAATAATATCCAGCCCGCAACATTTTCTTGGCGAGGACGTACCCATTTGTGTGAGGACCGCATACTCCTGAATGCACCTCGATCATAATCCTTTCGACTTCCTTGGCGTCTACACATCTTAATAGATTTATATCGGGAGTCTTTTTATACAGTACTTCCCCACTTAGGAAGAAACTGCTGGCGAGCCTTCTGATGGTTCTCTTTTGGTCTTCGTTGGCCTGCTCTGGATATTCTTTTGTCTTCAAGAATCTTTTGATATCATGATACCATGGTTGGACGTCTGGTTACACTTTGACCATGTTGCAATAACCATGCCTTTCCTTGATTTGAATCTCCAACGGGTCGATGTGAACATTACCCGGATATGGCAGCATTGCAGCCAGGGTATCCAGCGCATCAGCTAACTCGTTGTGGGACCGAGGAATATATCTGAACTCGACAACTTTGAATCGTTTGCTAAGATCTTCCACATGTTGTCTGTAGGGAAGGAGCTTAACATCTCGAGTTTCCCACTCTTCCTGAGCCTGCTTGATGATCAAATCGGAATCCCCCATGATCAATAACTCTTCTACATCCATGTCAATGGCCATGTTTATTCCCATTGTACAAGCTTCATATTCAGCAGTATTGTTTGTACAGAAGAAACGAAGGCGGACCGTGGCAGGATAGTGTTGTCCTGTGGGCGAAATCAACATTGCCCCTATCCCAACACCTTTTGCATTGACTGCTGCGTCAAAGAACATTTTCCAGGTGTCAGTGCCTTCTGAGATTACTTCGACGAAATTGACTTCCTCATCCGGAAAATAAGTGCTCAAAGGTTGGTATTCGTCATCAACCGGATTCTCAGCTAGATGATCGGCCAAGGCTTGAGTTTTCATGGCTGTGCGGGTGACATAGGCAATGTCGAATTCTGTGAGCAGGATTTTCCATTTTGCTAGTCTCCCGGTGGGCATTGGATTTTGGAATATGTACTTCAAAGGATCCAGCCTAGTGATGAGGTAGGTGGTATAAGCCAACAAATAATGTCGGAGCTTCTGAGCAACCCAAGTTAGAGCGCATCAAGTTCTTTCTAACAGAGTATACTTGGCTTCGTAGCTCGTGAACTTTTTTCTCAAGTAATATATGGCCTGCTCTTTCTTCCCGGTTGCGTCATGCTGCCCGAGAACGCACCCGAAGGAATTTTCTAAAACCGTCAGGTATAAGAACAAAGGCCTCCCTGGTTCTGGCGGGACTAACACTAGCGAATTCGACATATATTCTTTGATCATGTTCAAAGGGTCCTGACATTCATCTGTCCAATTGATGGCTGCATTTTTTTTCAACAACTTGAATATAGGCTCACATGTGGATGTCAACTGAGCGATGAACCTGCTGATGTAGTTCAACCTACCCAGCAGACTCATGACCTCCTTCTTGGTTTTTGGAGGTGGGAGATCCCGAATAGATTTTATCTTGGTCGGGTCCAGCTCGATGCCCCGTTGACTGACTATAAACCCCAGTAATTTTTCCGGATGGAACTCCGAAAGCACACTTGTCTGATTTTAATTTCAGATCATATTTACACAGGTGTTCGAAGAATTTCCTCAAATACTTCACATGGTCACCTTGCGTCCTGGATTTAATAATCACATCATCCACGCACACCTCAATCTCCTGATGCATCATGTCGTGGAATATGGCGGTCATGGCCCTCATATAAGTTTCCCTAGCGTTCTTTAAACCAAATGGCATGAGCCGGTAATAGTAGGTTCCCCAGGGTGTGGTGAAGGATGTCTTTTCTTCATCCTCTTCATCCATCAACACCTGGTGATATCCAGCATAGAAATCGACAAAAGACTATACCTCATGTTTGGCATAATTGTCAACTAGGATATTTATGTTTGGTAGTGTAAAGTTATCTTTGGGACTCGCTTTATTCAAATCTCGGTAGTCGACACATACTCGGACCTTTCCGTCCTTCTTAGGTACCGGAACCACATTGTCTAGCCAGGTGGTGTATCGGACCACTCGGATTACTCCAGCTTTTAGTTGTTTAGTGACCTCTTCTTTGATTTTGTCACTCATGTCTGTTTTAAATTTCCTTTGCTTTTGTTGGACAGGTGGATAACCGGGGTAGGTCGGCAATTTGTGTACCACCAAGTCCACACTTAGTCCGGTCATGTCGTCATAGGACCAAGCAAACATGTCTTTGAATTCAAATAGGAGTTGCATCAAGGCGTACCTAGTTCTTTCATCCGTGTGTACTCTTATCATGGTTTCTCGAACCTCCTCTACATTACCCAAGTTAATGGGTTCTGTTTTGTTTAAGTTTGGCTTAGGCTTATTCTCGAATTGTTCTAATTCTCGATTTATTTCCCTAAAAGCCTCTTCTTCATCTTATTCTGGTTCTTGATCCATTGTTTCAAGGTTAGACAGAGTATTAATATCAGAGCATGAAGTCCGCAAACATGTCATATTTTTTAAGGCCACATTATTAGGACTGGAAAATTAAGAAAAATAAACAAAAATCAGAAAGAATAATAGACGATAAAATTTTGATTTCATTTCATTGAATTTGAACATAGGAGGGTTTACATCAGAATTCAAAAGGCAAGAAATTAAAAACACTTGAGTTACACACTGAAATAACTTATAGTGCAGGAAAAATGGCAAAACTGAGCTACCGGGACTCTCGTCTGATGGGGAATGAAGTAGCCTTCCAGTTTTGCAACTTGGCGTTTGGGCCCATGTATTTCACCTCTGTGGTCCTTGATCCTTCTCCTGGCTGAACCATGTTAGTTTCATACATCATCTGCTTCATGGCCTCGCAGATTTCCTCAATTTCTTCGGTCATGAAAGCCTCCAACTCTTCCTCTATGTATTTTGGCTTGGCGAATGATTCAGTGATGTGCGGGATTGGCTGAGGCAATAACCAATGATCTTTCTTACGTTGGTCAGCCCATTTTTCATCATCGGGAGTAGCTTGAAACCCTATGCCGAAGAACTTCTTACTGGTAGGCAAGGTGCTAGGTTCTTTAATGCCTTGCAAGGACACCCCGAGCCCTTTTCCAGGTGTGTACCCATGTTTAATCATGTCGCTAGCGACCATAATTGTTGCGTTTTATAGGAAGGGTTGAGGGCACGAGGTTCCTTCCTCATATTGGTCCGCAACCACAATCTCGAAAGCCTGGTAGACTATGTGCTCGCTGCCTTCTCTTGCGTCCAGGCATGAGACTAATAGGTCCCTGTAAATAGATTGCTCGTCCTCTCCATGGACCACAATTTCCTGTTCTTCATACTCGAACTTAACCATCTGGTGGAGAGTAGATGACACTGCCCTCCGCTGCATGGATCCAAGGCCTTCCCAGGAGATAATTGTAGGAAGTATCCATATCCATGACCTGAAATGTCACTTCAAAATCTACAGGGCCGATTGTCAAGACCAAATCAATCTCCCTGATTGTGTCTCTCTTGATTCCATCGAATGCGCGGACGCACACATTGTTGGGCATAATTCTCTCAGTCCCGACCTCCATTCTTTGTAGGGTCGAGAGAGGGAAAATATCAACCCTAGATCTGCCATCCACCATAACTCTTTTCACATAGTACCCTTTACATTTAACAGTTAGGTGGAGAGCTTTGTTGTGGGCAGCCCCTTCTGGAGGCAAGTCATTTTTGCTAAATGTGATCCGGTTGACTTCAAAAAATCATTCCGCCATTCTTTCCATTTTCTCAACTGTGGTCTCGGCCGGAACATATGTCTCATTAAGTGTTTTGATCAGGATTTTCTGATGCTCGTTTGAAATTATCAGCAAGGATAGAAGTGAGACCTGAGTGAGGGACTTTTTGAGCTGCTAATTACGGTGTATTCAGAGGTTTTCATATTTTTGAAGAATTCTTCTTCCTCTCCGGAACTGATCGGCTTCTTAGGCAGAAAGTATTTCTACTTGCTTTTGTTCAGTTCTTCCAGGTTGAGGTATTTCTCTGATGAGTTTATCTCACTTGTTTCCCCAGTAATTTCTTTTCCTTTGTACGTCATCACTGCCTTGTTGTAATTCCAGGGGACGCCAGTAGTATTCTTCACGGGAGTCTATGACGCGCGGCTAATAACCACGGGCTCATTCAGCCTTAGTGAAATTTTTTGCCCCCGTGCCACATACGTCCCCTTTGGCACGTACATTTTGGGTCGTTCATCGTTGCTTTGTTGAATTGTAACCTTCTGGGAGGACATAACACACTTTAGAGGGTCCCATATTTTTCTTGGCTTTAGCCTTCCCACTGGCCTGGGGGACGGGGTTACTCTTCTTTATTTCTTCGACTTGTTTGGGTGCTGCCTTGGGCTTTTTCTCCACATCTGCGATGTCGATGATAACTTTTAAAGCTATATCAAAATCCTGGTCTTCGCAAATCATGCCAATGACGGGCCCATTATTGTGAGTGGGCAATGGGTTGTTCGTCACATTGGGAGCCTCTTCATCTCTTAGCAGCACCTTCTTTTGTTCTATAAGGCTTTCCATAGCCCGTTTGAGGGTGCAACAATCCACCGTGTCATGTCCTTCTGCTCCAGAATGGTAGGCATAATTGGTACCCCATCTATATGATGGCGATTAAGGATTCTGCCCGTTCGGAGGTACAGGCTGAAGGAGTCCCATCTGGAATAACTTTGGGAAGAGACTGGAATATGGCTCGCCGATGGGTGTGAAATTAAGTCTCCTTGGCGGTTCACGGGTATATGCATTATACGGGTAGTTGTTTTTAGGAGGGCATGGATTATATGGAGCTGGGGGACGAGGGTTATTTCTTGGGGGTGGAGCTCTGTTCTGGTTGTATTGTTGTTGCGGCCTGGGATGCAGCTGAGCATTCATCACACCATAGGGAAAATGGGGCGTATCATAAGCTGTGTCTTGGTGAGGATAGTTATGTTGGGAAGCTTTGGGAAATGGACGTGGGTATTACCGAGAATTCCTGACATCGGAAGCCATCATGGCCCCTTCTTCTTTCTTCTTTCTGTTGGCTGCACTCCCGGATCCGCTTTAGATGGCCTGAGAGGTTGCTCTTATGGAAGATTGGCTCAGGATACGACCGGGTTTTAGACCATTCTCAACCATTTCTCCAATTTTGATTGCTTCCGCAAATGGTTTTCCCATGGCGGACATCATATTTCAAAGTAATCATCTTCCTTTGCTTTTAGAAATATGCTGACCATTTCAACCTCATCCATCAGAGGTTTGACCCTGGAGGCCTGCTCGCGCCACTTAATAGCGTACTCTCTGAAGCTTTCTGAGGATTTCTTTTTTAGATTGGATAAAGAGTTCCTATCGGGAGCGATGTCCATGTTGTATTGGAATTGTCGAACAAAGTCCCATGCCAGGTCATCCCATATGTGCCAGTGGGATATATCATGGTCCATGTACCATTCTGATGCAATCCCTGTCAAGCTTTCTCCGAAATAGGCCATTAGAAGTTCCTCTTTCCCACCTGCTCCCCGGAGCTGGTTGCAATACCTTTTCAGATGATATATGGGTCCCCATGTCCGTCATATTTTTCGAACTTAGGGGTTTTAAACCCGAGAAGTAAGTTGACGTGCGGGAACATGCACACGTCTTCATAGGAGACGTTTTTTTTCCCGCTCAGCCCTTCTATATTCTTGAGGCTCTACTCAATACTCTTCATTTTCCGAGCCATTTCTTCGTGCTCGGGGCTTTTCTTATCTTCTCCAAAAGTGAACTCATACTGAGGTTGTTGGGGGTATGAATTGGGAGTAACATGAGTGTTATCCAGATGGATGGACGGTGTTTGGAATGTGAATGCTCGTGGCTCAAAGCTTGGCCCAGAGATAGTTGGTGGAGCCGTGGCAGAGATTGGTGGTGCGGTGAAGATGTTGGAAGACACATCGGAAAACAGGGCCTGGGGGCGAACCTCAGAAGGCCTTCCGGCAAAGTGAGTCGACATAGTTGGATATCTAAACGGCGTGGTTGGGTAACTTATGGGGATGTTGGAGGTCCCGCCTGTCCTGGGAATTATCTCTGGGAAACCTGGGATGGTACTGGGTGGTTCCCTACCATTGGATCATGCGTCCCACATTTCTAGCATGCGGCAACGCAGAGTCCTGTTCTCTTCAGTTGTTGCTGACTCAGATGTTGGGATGGCTGGATTCAGGTCTTCCACGAAAGAGTTGACGATTGATAAGTGACTTTTTGATGTCATTTCTATGCTCCCTTTTGATCTGCTGAATTAAATATGGGAAACTAGGTTACTGCAAAACCAACCACCTAAAAACACCTTTTAAGATTGAACCAATAAAACGTTAGGTTGAAGCATTTATCACATAGGGAATCACATGTTTGGGGTATGCAATGCACCTAGGCAATTAAATTCTTTCTATATGTTTTGCAATAGTTGTGTATTTCATCCCGACTTTATTTCTCAGTTTTGAACTTTTCCCTTATCTTTGTCATTTTAACACTCTTTTCCTTCTTTTTGTTCTTATTTTCCGCTCTTTTATTCCTTACTCGGTTTCCTTTATTAAGGTTATGATCGAATCTTATGTGGATTGCCTACGTATCACGACACTACGTGAATTAGATCATCACGTAGTTCAAGGGATAAATCTGAAGGAAATAAGTATTTTTCTAAAACTTTCATTAATTAAAAAAATTACTTCCGATTACAAAACATTTAGCCCATTTTTGGAAATTTAAAATTACAAAACAAACTCAACACATACTTTTCTTGGAAATGTAAAAGCTATAGTTGACTTAGACAGGACTGTAACAGGAAAACAAAATACAGACTCGAGAAAACATCAAGAGTACATCAGTGCTTCCAATGCTCCAGGGACCAGCGGGGCATCATTCAGCCTTGCCACTGGCCTGCGTACGATATCTTGCTGGAGGCGGCATAGGTCATCCATTATCTTGTGGACGAAGATCATTACCACTGAGAAGAAGGTGGTCCGAGTCATATCTTTGCATTCCTGGCATTTTGGTGACAATATAATCGGCTATATCCCGGACCCTTTGCCTGATGATACCTTTTTCCTGAAGTAGACACCCGATCTACTAGGATCTTGCCTCTAAAACCTGGGCGTCTTCGTGATTCTGTTCTTGCCATTGTTGTAATTCGTCTTCCAACTGAGCTATCATGGCAAAGCACTGTTCCCTTTCTGCCTTAAATCTTTTTGGTTGCTTGGCCGTTTCGTTTTCAAAGGTGGCCATCCTTTCTTTTAATCCCATAACTTCTTGGTCATGCTTTCTCTTCATTTTTTGCACGAATTCTGCTTTGTCCAGGGCATCACCATAGCTACACAACTTTTGCCTGAGGCTGGTGACAAGTCTTTCGTCAGCTCTGCTTCTCTTAGGGTTTTCAATGGCTATCCTCATTTTCTAGATCTGAGCTCAGAGAGCCTCATTTTCTTTATTCAACCTGTTTCTTTCCCCTTCAGCTGCAGCAGTTTGTAGAGTGTTTTCAAATTTGAGCTCCTTGATCTGGGCCTCCAGTTTACTTATTGTAGCCCGGTAGTTGTTTTGCTTCTCTAACCAAACCCACTGTTCTTGTGTCTGCTCAGTAAGATGCTGCACGTGAGGTATTTTCACAGGTCGCTTTGATTCTTGGTGCTCTCTGCCTCTTCTGCCATACCAAGAAGTGTAGGCGGGCTCCACTTCCCTTTTGGATAAATTTCTTACCCGAGTCTGAGGTTCTAAAGATCTGCACTGGTTCCAGATATGACGGACACTGTCTTCAGAAAATGCAGCTCTCAGGCATAACTCAATGGCTTGTTGGCTTAAGTCCTCATCATATGGAACACCCTGTTGTCTTCCCAACTGCCGTAAGACCCGATGCGGGGCATATGGCTGAATGCTTCGCAGACCCATTAAAAAAATATAGAACACCTCAATAGACATATTGATAACCTCGCTGACAGGGAGCCACCCGAATGTCCACTCGATTTGGTCGGCAGTCAATGAACTCAAACGTGAGTGCCAAGCCTGTGTGCCCTCAGGAAATTTGTGGCCCTCTACCCGAGTACCATGATCTTCGATAAAATTCAAATCGGTTAAGCCGTAGTTCATGTAGCCTGGGCGGCAACAGAGGTGCTCGATCATCCATATTTGTAGGAGCAGAGTGCACCCTTCAAAGAATTTTCCTCCCGACTAGAAAATCGTCAAGGCGCGGTAAATCTTAGCTAAAACTATCTGTATAAGGGTGCCATTGGACTTTTTTATAATGAAATCCTCCATCCCTACCAGTCCGATATCTATGAGTCCGTCACTCCTTGTGCAGATTAAGGTGCCTAGGAATGCTACCACGAAAGCTATCCCCCGGCGGGCTTCCTATTTAGCATGTTTCTTGTGAGTTAGACCAGTGTTATCAGCTTCATAGCCCCGAGGATCTCCATAACGTTTGTACAAAAATAGAAAGTGTAGAACCCTTCGGATAGGTGTGGGTCTTGGACATCCTGACTAATGTTCTAAAAATCCAAGAACTTATGTGGAGTTACCGCCCTGGGTGCCACTGGATACCGACTTCTAAGATTGTCATTGAGACCGGCACACCCCTCTATTTCCTCTAGCGTGGGTGTCAACTCAAAGTCTGAAAAGTGGAACACGTTGTGGGTGAGATGTCCAACCTTGGCTTGATTTTTAGAAGACCAGTAAGTCCGCCTAAAGCTTTTACAGCACACTTTCTACTAACTTCCCCCAAGTCGCTCCACCACATATGGAGTCCCAAGGGTATTTCCTCGACGACCCTAAAGGGAAGGTTTTCAACTGTATTCATCCTGCAAATTTGTTTTGATTAAAAACCACAAAAATTTTGACCGAATGCGAAAAAGTGTTATTTTTTGCAAAAAGTTTTGTAATAAAGAAAATGGACCATCTTTGCGAATACGGCCCCTTCAATACTTCGGGTAGGAAGGTTTTAGGGCATAGCCTTTCGGCACCCTGTTTGGGCAACTTGTCTATTTATGCAAGAATGGAGTCACCTAATTTTATTCAGGACCATATCTTTTGAAAAAATAAGGTTGAACCTAATGAGGGTTGCCTAGGTATCCCACACCGGTGAGAATCAAACAAGGCGTAGTTCAAAAAAATCTTGACTGAATAAAAATATACACCTACTCACTTTGTTTTGGAATATTATTTTCCTTCTTCATTTTCAGAAATTTTGGCAGAGTTTCGGGATATTTCAAATATAGGTATTTTCAAACAAGGTGAATTTTCTATTCTACCTCACTCTTGTTTTTTCTGTTTGTTTTTATTTTTTAGCTGGTCAACACACAAGCCGAAATAAATAAATGCACACGTAGCAGGTAAGATGCATCAGGATAGTCTTTCATTTAGGGTACACCTGTCCTAGACGGACCTAACCCCTGTGTTGAGTCCCCTAAGTCAAAATGCACGTGATGCAAATAATCGTTCCTACTAGGGATCCGACACGTGATGCAAATAATCGTTGCAACTTGTCCGTACCTCGTTCTAAAATTTGGATATGACTCTAATAGAAAAGAAGTCACACGAAGTGCACACTTCCCAGATGATTTAGAAGACTTAGAGAGAAGAGGTTTCGGCACAATTTATATACAGTTTAGATAATATCAAAGCGGTAAAAAGCGACATTTATCACGTTAGGTTTAAACATGTAAAAATCAGATAATAAAGCCAAATAAAACAGTTTATTCTAAGCTCGAATTCTTGAACCCTGAAATAGAGATTCTAGGTTCTAATTCCCCAGCGGAGTCGCAAGAGCTGTCACACATCCTTTTTTCACTACCCCCGGATTAATGAAAGGAGTAATAAAGGAGTTTTTCCACTTTAAGTGACATTATTCGGATTTGGGATTTATATTAGTTTTCTAAGTCGCCACCCGAATTTTTGACGATGTTCTGGGACACCGTTTTATTTTAAAAATCCCAAACCGAGGAAATTTTGACTCTGTTATAAGTTGTGTGCGACCAGAAATCCGAGTAAGGAATTCTGTTAACCCGGGAGAAGGTGTTAGGCATTCTCGAGTTCCGTGGTTGTAGCACGATCGCTTAACTATTAATATTTGGCCTAAATTATCTAATTATTTACATATTTTAGCTTACTGTGCATTTAGCCATTTAATTTTTAACGATTTTAGTATTTATGGATTTATCTTGAAACAAGTCACGATGGTGTGTACTTGTTTGTCTTTTGGACACATTGTAACTAAGCCACATGAAATGCACCCGCAATTACAACATGTGATTTTTATTATAATTTGAAGTTGAAGACGGGGACATGAGTTGTCGCACCCGAGTGTAGATTATGTTGTCAAGACGATGGTCGTGACAGTTTTATAGTGCCTACTTGAGGCGATGTTTGATTATTCTTTATGTGAAGGAGCATTTTAGCTTTAAGTCCGATTAGGATGTTTATGGATTTATCTTGGACAACTCACGATGGCGTGCACTTGTTGTTTTTGAACACATGGCAAAAACATCACATGAAATGCACCCGTGATTGCTATGTGCGTTTTTATTAATTGTTTGGAGTTGAGGGTCGGGGGAAATAGTTGCCACTCCCGAGTGTAGTTTATGGTTGTTTGAAGTAATACTTGATTATTTACTAAATTTCAATCTAAAGATGTATTTTTCAACCTAAAAGATATGTAGAAGATTGTCTAAGATTAAGTTCACTAATCTAAAGACAAATGTTTGGGCTATGGCCACGTTTTATCCCAATTTATTAATCAACCCTTAGGCAAAATCCTAACTTAGGCTATTTTTGCAAGAAGAGTAAAGCTATACAACTCAACTAACAACATGCTAGAAATGAAGGTATTATAACAGGGCAAAAAATGGATCACTGATTTTCAGTTTTAAAATATCAATCAAAGCATTCATTAAACAGAATGGGACAATATCGTTCAATTAGGTTATAACATTGGGCTAAATGGTTTTGCTAATTTCAGAATACACGCTGATCCAGTTCATTATTCATATATTGGGTATTACACAAGAGAGTTCATGCGTTTGTAAATGCAAATTCATAATACTTAAACGAACATTTTCTATGTTTAAAGGAAAACACATTTTTAATAGCAAATCCATACCTATACCTTTCACAATCCATTAGAGGCGAAATAAACAATTTAAATATTTAAAGGTAAATCACAGCATTCTAAAATAAAAGGCTTTTTACATCAAAATTTGGAATTTTCGGACAGGTTAGTTTTAATACATAATCATACGAAGTTTGAATGGTATTTTGAAGTTCAGTTGAATCCTAATAATCAAATGCTTAACCTAGAAATATTTTATTAATATTAAAGTATGCAGCTCTAAAGCTTTGGGCTTGTATACCCCTTTTGGCCCAATAGCCTAGGGGTTTAGGCCATTTCAAGCATTGATAGGCTATTTTTGGTAGCTTGGCCCATTTCTACATACCAAGTTGAATAAAATAGTACATCACAATCCAATTTAATTTATACAATAATTTCCAGTAAATACATCTTGTTCGACAAAAATACATATTTTTAAATGAATGTTGCACGAAGGCAGTAAAAGAAAGAAACAGAAAATGTTCCTAAACTACTGTTTCCTTGACTTGAAACCTTTGTTTCGACTAGAGATATCCATGTCTCTGCTCGTGGCTCTCTCAACAACTAAAAGAAAACAAAAAAAGAAGAAGAACATTTTAATGCATTTTTATGGAATGAACCTGACTATAAAGAAGGTCAGATTCAACTCCAAAATGCTTGCCAATTAGAAATTTAACATTTAGTCCTTTTCATATAACATATATTAGAAAATATTTAACCAAATTTTAGCAAACATTCATACACATCCTAACACAAGGTTTGCATACAAATTTAGACAAAGAGACTCAAAAAAAAAAAAAAAAAAAAAAAAAAAAAAAAAAAAAAAGATTTCACACAACAAACAGAACATATATTTCAGATCTAAAACTTTCTTTTATAATAAAGTGTTACGTACCTAAAAAGTGAAAGAGAAATAGCAGGAAGAGATCTGGACCAAATAAAGGTCCAGGAAATGGAAATTTAAAGCTCAGCAACAACAAACCAACAACCACAAACCAACAGTGATAAACCCAAGAAAGAGAACCACTTGAAGAGAACCACTTGAATACCAGAAACTTGAATAAAATCAGGAACGAAAACCCAATGCTTCAAAGAAAGTAGAACACAACTACAAGAAAACCAAGTTCTAAACTACTTTAGCACTCATTCTGCTCTATATCTGTTTCTATTTTTCAAGGTAATCATAATGTAATTTCAGATCTTAGGAGTGTGTAGGAAATCTATTTTTTTAGAGGAAAAAGGTATATGAAGAGATCTCTAAAGTGTTTGTAAAAAATCTCTAAAATCTATGTATAAAAACTCTCTCAAAATCTGTCTCTCTCCAGATTTTTCAGTAGTAAAAGAAAATTTATATTTTTCTGTGTTCAAAAGTCTATTTAGTGGTAAAAAGTATATGTATATATAGGGGTATTTGGGATAGGATATGCTTAGCATATTCCTTATCAAATAAGTTGAAAATAGTACAAATGCAGTTGTCAACCTTATCTTTAGGGACAACTGCCCTATTGTAGAAGATTCCCAGCCCCTAAAATTATCTTTTTAAACCTAAAATATCTGATTTTCTTATTCTAGAAAGTTCTTGGGTTGTTACACCCAAGATTCCCTTAACTAAAAGTCCTATACTACCCATTAAAGTCCCTAGAACTACCCTTTGGTAATTAGGGTCAAGGTTGATTGGGGTTACCTATTAACTTTAGCTAGTTGATCCTAATTAGGTACCTTAGTTAATCAAACCTAATTAGTTAATTAAGGAACCTATTCTGAAAATCAGTAGCTAATTAGAGCACCTTGTATGTGAACCTTGAGCTCATTAATTAAGGTTTAGTGTTAACCTAATTTACTGTTTTTTACACACTTAAACGTGCAAATTCCAGGTTAAGTTATAATCAACTGCCTCATAGTATTTCTTAATCAAAAGGTAGTCCTATCCTTAATAGGGTCATGAACCAAAAATTACCTTTTACCTAGGCAGGGATAGTTATAGTTAATTGGAAATCAACATAGCTATTTATGCAATTAGGAATGCAAAAAACATTTAACAAGACTTATTGGTAACTAAATGACGACAGTCAACAAAAAAGAAAATCAAGACCATGAATCACCAATCGAAATTTAAATTACAAGCAACACATGACTAAGCAAGGAAAATTCGTGAAATACCGATCACATGATTATCAATAGCCTAGATGAATAACACCTACCATTTATTACAGAGATAATTAGAGAAATCAAACAGAGGGAAAGGAAAGAGAATCTAGACAGAATCATAAGGGAATTCAAATTAACGAACATGTTAAACAAATAAAAACATGTTGTCATGCTCAAGAAAATCCACAGAGAACAAGGAAAACGGACCCTAGCTAGCAATTTCAAATTTAAATGACTAGGGCAAACTCTAACCTAGGTCATTGATTATTAAATAAAAAAAGGAAAGATGGGGAGTACCTAATCACACTGGAACAACTTGGAATCGTCTTCAAAAGGTTTTAGAGTTTCGACCATTTTCAGATCTGAAATTACTCAAAATTGGATGATTTTTTTGGGGAAATCAATGGTGGGACGGGCTTAAGGGGGTGAAGGAGGTTAACTAGCGAAATTTTGGGGTCGATTGGTGGAGCTCCGCCGCGGGAGGCGATTTCCGGTCGGTGGAGGATGGTGGTTCTGGACGGCTAGGGTTTGGGTCTTTAGAGAGAAGAGAAAGAGACGGAC
>ML404453.1:0-33189 GCA_005239525.1 Nicotiana knightiana | reverse complement strand
GGGGGGGGGGGGGGGGGGGGGGGGGGGGGGGGGGGGGGGGGTGTGATACTTCTACTTGGGGGTAGCTTAGGACATTTAAGTTGTTAGTATGTGATTAGTTCCAGACCGTTGGATCAAAGTGATCCAACGGCTAAGGTGAAAGGCTGCTGAAACAGTCTCGTTTTGGGATCAGGGGCTGGCCGGATCTGAGTCCATATGGGTTGGGTATTTAGGTGGGTTGTAGAGAAATGATTTGGGCCTGGGCAGGCTTAGCCCAGGTCCTGTTTTACTATTCTTATAGTTAATTAATTAATTTCAATTAAGTTTAAACTTAACAAAAATGTAATAATTAACTTTAACTTAATTTTTGTCTAATTTATACACTGATTAATCAATTAATCAAGAGTAAAATATTTAATTTGATACTCATAATCATCTGAAAAACAAATTCCAAAAAAAATGATTATAATCGCTAAATCTACATTATGTCAAATAGTCATCACTTTTTGTTGTTATTTAATTCAATTAATTATAAATTCGTACTTCCTTGATAATAATGATGCACTCAATTATGCAACTTTAAATTGTTTAATAATTTTAAGAGACGAATTGTGATTATGCAATGCAAAACAATTCACAAATAACACTAAAATTAAACAAAATTTATAAAATTAATTTATTTTATTAAATTTTTTAGGAGTATATAGTGGGTGAAAAAATCACGTGCTCACACCTTGCTATCATATTCATGTAGTACCTTGTATGGTACTAGCCCATAAATATCGGGTATTAACGCTCGGCCTGTATATTATCCCAATATGCCAAACTTGGACGAAAAAGTCATTTTCTTTGACTTGCTTCCCCCCTCACCATCACATATTTGCTCATCATTTGTTTAAAAATAACATAATTCTTATAATCTCCAAATAATATTTTTACTTGGAGTAATATTAATTACCTTACGACAATTCAACGTACTATACCACGATTTGTAGTCGGAATCCTCCCAATCTTGTAATTGTTGCTACCTTCTATCATGCAGCCTTTACAACTCTAACTTTGTATGTGCGCCTGACTCTTCTATTTTCTTCCAACGTTTAGCCAATGTCTAGGCTTCACTTTGTGAACATATATAAAATTTTGTCAAGTTGTCCCTCTGGGCGTCACTAACTTTACTACATCTAAGTAGGCCATATTATACCAAAATTCTTCGATTTATAGATACCGAGGCCTACTACCTAACTCTAGGTTACTCTTGTTGCTTATCCTACATGCATAAAGCTAAATATTTTAACGTTTCTTCATTACTATTCATCTTAAGACTGATGGCCCAATCTCATCTCATATTTTGCAATTTTTACTCATCCACTGTTAATTCACCTCAATGTTGCTATACAATCATCCCTTGATAACTTGAAATTTCTTGCTTAATATATTTCCACTAGGGCTTATATTACTGTCATCAAGGAATATTTGAAGTGATTATTCTGATCCACATGGGTGATACAATATTATACTTCCATAACCGTATTTCATAGCATCCCAATGTGACTCGCCTTACGAGGCTATTTTAATCATGTCCAATTCATGAAATCCCTTTTTTTTGTCAGGACATTAGTCAATTGAAGGCCCAAACGTCGTACTTTATCTATCATAATCACACCCCCATTGTACAACATTCCATCTCTTCTAAGTACTATTAGTCTTAGACTTCTTTTTGAGTTCATTCAAGCTATAGTGAGCTTCGTATAACTTAGAGAAACCGTTTGCTTTTCTTGTTTTCATGTGCTTAATCCTAAGGACTTATCCATTTTTGTTACCTTCTTGCTCGCCCTTTCTTATCCTTACTCATGTCTTCTAGAACCTTGTCGCTTCACCATATAATAGCTTGCGACCTACACATATCCATTTATATTACTTGCAACCTTTCAACTTGGTTGCATCATAGATTTCCTTATGCCTTTCTGGAATATCAAGCGAGACATCACATCGTTACTAATCCTTCTTTATTCTCTTAATTAGGCTTCTCGATACCTAGACCATAGGCTGGAGGATATGCTAATGACAATGCTGCTATTATTCCTAGATATTGAATCACCGCTCTTCTATCCTTCTATCCGAAGTAAGGACTATTCACAACCTTCTGAATTTGAGTATCTCGTACGTTTTCCACCTTTACCTTACTTATCTTCAAGTCTCACATCATGTCCTTTATCTCCTTCATGACCTTCCTTTTCACATAGGTATAATCACATCCACAACTTGAAGCTCTCGTATAATACTTGCTCCTCTGGTGCATACACAATCTAGTGGCAGCTCCATACTGGTGCTCTTCTAACTGGATCTATCGTAGAGCCGTTATAAAATGTGGCTACTGTACTATTTCTCTTGTATCTCTAATATTAAGAGTGATTCTACAATGTTCTCAATCATGATATTTGTAACTTTCTAGGTCCAATAAGCAGACACCTAATTTACTTGGTTACTGTAATCCTTTAGTTTCCTCTTTCTTCTGATTAGCCTTTATGTGGGCTCAAGGTATCTTCCGATATGTGGCTCATGGTATTTAGTTATTACTTTAGCTTTTTATGGAACGCTACGAAAAACCATGATATAGTCTTGTAATGATTGAATCCTTTGTCTATGACCTAGACCCAATTCCTTGTTTTAGCTTATACCGGAGTCCTCTAAGGCTATATATGCTTCATGTATAAAACTCCAAACTCTTAAGTGCGTTCATAATGTAACTAACTCTGTATCATGAATCAAATAATTCATTTTGTTCCATCTCAGCTTTCTTTCAAACGCAAGCAATTACTTTTCCTAGTCTTTCTGCCCCTTTCTTGCGTGCATACTTAGCTTATCTTGGTGCCCATGCATAGTGGAATTCCACTTCTGATTTTACTTCCCGTTCATTAGCCACAGTAGGTGTCATTTTCTTATGGAGTGCATACAATGTTGTTATGAGACTGTTGTTATAAGACCATTTCCTCCTTAGGTTACCCAGCTTAGGTTGAAGCCTTCTTTTTTATTTCCTTAACTAGTATTTCGTTGTAGTACTTAGGGAGAACCCTTGACTCTTATAAAGCAGTTAGCTTAGTACGGACCTTTTGATGTCCTTCCTTGCCTATAATTATCCGTAGTTGCTTACCTCCATGCCCTTGTGCTTGTAGGGTTGCTTCTGAACTGATATTTTGACTGTCTTCCCAGTGGCTTTCTGTTTTATTTCAGTAACACTCATACAGTACCTTTTTAACTTCACCAACTCCCATATTGGGGTTCCATATGTTTATCTTGCACGATATGTTGATTTGTCTGTATTCTCTTGTCTAGCCATAACTAGGCTCTTTTTGAATCAACTACTAATTGCTTGTTGGTCCATTCCCGTATCAATATTCCGCGTAATCTTTCTTGGGTCATTTCCTTTTCTTAACTTACCTCTCGCACTAGCTTCTTATTAATCAATAATAGCTCGGGCGAGAATCCCTACTTCCTCTCTCTGACGTCGTGTTTGCATAATGCTCTAGTATCGTAGCATATCTGTAGGTTTTGAACAAGTGCAATCTCATCCCTTTTTGTTTTATCGCATTCTTCCTTTACCATTCCTTTGTTACTAGAATCACTTAATTCTGGAATAATGTCAAGTCATTCCATATTTCCCCCTTTTGGGGAGTACTAAGAGTTGGAGCTACAACAATCTGCCTATAGATATTCTACCTCCTCATTTTTGGCGTCCTTTCACATCATCGATGACCCTTTCTCTCCTTGCGGTATTCCTTCTGTACTAAGGATAACAAAATTCCTTACTCGCGAGGTGACAATTGCTATAACTGGCACGTACATTCTCTTAAGCTTAATTTTGCTCACATTGCTTACTTTAGGGAAGTCTCATCCTGAATGACCATTCTCTGAATTTCTCATGATTCTTCTTCTGTTGTCCCTTCTATTATTGCTGGTACAAAATCTGAAATTCTCATGATGTTGACCATTATCAAATCACTAAATTCCTAATTCATGTTTACTTTATCTTGTTCACCAGCCCATACTGATCTCTATTATTCTGGGGTCTAGCTTTCCTATTGGTAATCACGTTAGAGTCACAAACTTACTTCTTGAAATAAGGATATGACTTCATGGCCTATACTCTTTTGTTTTCTTGAGGCCTATCACCTCTCGTCTCTTCCTGCAACTGACTATGGACCCGGTAATACCGTCATCTTTTTGATCTACCGTTGTCATCCATATATCATATCTTACTCATAATTCTTCCTTATCTCTCTTCTTATTATTCTGCTAATATTTGTGCTTATCCCTTTCTTGTGAAAACTTCAGCAAGACATTCTTTTCTTTTTGATCCCCTTGCTTCATCCATCGGCTCTTCGGGTTGCTCAACGTCCTTGCTCTACTAGGGATGAGAGTCACACTAATTTAATACTTATCCCTTCCAGGCTTTCAGTGACTATCTTCTAATTTTTTTGATCATGCTAGTATTCACATCTAATTATAATATTCTAGAGTGCACCATCTAGGTTTCTCACAAGAAGATCTATTAGCACATTTGTAATACTCTTCAGAAATGTCAACTAACACAAACAATCCATTCACCATTTTGGGTTACTCTAACTTTAGCCGGATCCTAATGTTCCGTCCTTTTCTTAAACTACACATGTTAGCCCCTATAGGGAATAACTGAGATGGCTACAGCCAATTATACATACCTCTGTTACTGTTGAATATAACTCATATTCCTCTGCCTGAATTATAAACACCATTAACCTTCATTAACTGGGCGCCTCGTACTCTTCTTCATCTTACTTATTTTACTTGTTGAAACTTGTATTTATCTTCTGAATCTCTCATTGTCTTTCACCATTAAGATGGATAGGTATTCTTTACTCAAGACTCCTTATCAAGAGGATTACACCTTTCAGTACGCACATGATCTGCTGAAGACCTCACCTTTACTTATCATAAGAATGATGCAAAGTCAAGTTCCTCTGACTCAACTCTTCCATAGCAATTTCTTTTATCAATCGTCTTTCTGGATGTAGGTATCATCTTATTACGAATAAAATAGAAGTTAGGAATTTGAATTCTCACATCTAACCTCTACCACATGTTCTAGAGTAACAAAAAAGAGTGACAGTCTTAAATGCCCTGTAGCCCTCCTGCTTATAAGTGTGGTGCATGACACACCCATAAACAAGAATCTACTAGACATGGCTTGTAGACTCCCTAGGACAGAACTGCTCTGATACCACTTTTGTCATGCCCCGAATCTGGGGGCCGAGACCGGTACCCAGTGTCGATACCACTTTTGTCACGCCCCGAACCTGGAGGGCGAGACCGACACCCAGTGCCTCACTTATCCTTGTGTACTAACTTGCAACTAAGAGACTCTAAACATATGATGTCATACTTTGGCTATGGGACACATTGATTGAAAACTACGAATTCTGAGTAAATGTCGATATAAAACTGGCCCGACAAGGCCGTCATAATTATTACAGCTGACAGACCAACCAAATATACATACAACGCATGCAAGCCCAACATACTGTACTAACTGATATCACATGTCTACAAGCCTCTACTGATGGATATACTGTGGTCAGAACAGCTCCCCGACCTACTCATAACACATATATATATATATATATATATATATATATATATATATGCAAGATGTACGTAAGGCTGTAGACCCGACAACTACGAAAGGCATGGAGCTTATTGATCAAACTAAACTTGGGCAACACTTAATGAGGAGGCCTACCCGTCTGTCTATCTGAACTTTCAAGCATGAAATGCAGCGCCTCCAGAAAGGGACGTCGGTACGAAATAATGTTCCGAGTATGTGAGGTAATATACGAAAAGCTGAAACTGAAATGAAAATATAATAACTGCAAGTAGCTGGAAGTTAAAGATAATCTGAAGATACGCTTACCTGCTGATACTGACTCAACTCTCTCAATATAGTAAGTAAAATAGTTGTTCGGCCCTATAGGGCTCGGTATATATATATATATAACTGCTCCGCCGTAGTAGGCTCGCTTATAGGAGCTCGGCCATACTAGGCTCTGTATCTCGGCCAACTGGGCTCGCTCATTGGCGCTCGGCTACAGTAGGCTCGGTATATAACTTACCATCTGATCAGAGGTTTCCCAATAGGGGCTTCCCATCGATTATAGCTCGATGGTAATGAAAATACTATAATACTGTATATATAGACTCTCTACTCTCTTGACTGGAAAACGTAAATACTCAATTGAATATGAAGTCCTGATAAGGAGAATAATGTAACTTACAAGACTAGGAAAATATACGTAAATTCCGGAATATGAATTTCTCCTTATGCCTCATTATCAAACTCGTGTAATTACGAGATCATGCCAAAATGAAAGAAGAGCTTATCCTTAACATACCAGAGTCAATTCTCTTGAGAATTCTCTAACACAAATTGCGACAAAATACGGAACAAGTCGTATGAAAGGTTCGAAGCAACAACGTTGCTATGCAAATAATTAATAGTAACGTTTTTGTGCAAGCAAGTATTGTGGAAGCTTTTGCAAAGATAATGTTGGCTGAACTTTATCTCAAAGAATGAGCAGCAATGTTTTTGTCTAGCAAGTCTTGTGGAAGCGTTTGCAAAGATAATGTGGGCATAACTTTATCTTAAGGAATGAGCAACAACGTTTTTGTGTAGCAAGTATTGTAGAAGCTCTTAATGGAAGGAACAATACTTTCATTTATTCCAAAGTCAAAGAGACCAAAATAAATAAAATGGTCATAAAACCTTTAAGTGTTTGAATGGTGTGGCTCACGTTAGTTGACACCTTGCAATTTAAATCATGAGTCATTTACTTTGGATATGGGGCTGCCTCATCATACTATTTAATACTTATCCAATATATCCCCAATTAATTAGGTAATGACCCTTTACCCGATAATTAACCAATTACCCGCATAATTAAGAATTATCTCAACTTACTTAAAATACTACTCGCTTTTAGCATACCTTGTACATCTTGTTATCATGGTCATGTAGTACCTTGTATGGCACTAGTCCATAAATATCAGGTATTAACGCTCTGCATGTATTTTATCCCAATAAGCCAAACTTGGACGAAAAATTCATTCTCTTTGACTTGCTTTCCCCCTCACCATCACGAATTTGCTCATCATTTGTTTAAAAAACGCATAATCCTTGTAATCTCCAAATAATCTTTTTACTTGGACTAATGTCAATTACCTTACGACAATTCAACGTACTATACTACAGGGTGCAACATTGTTGTAATTTAATACTGGGAAGCATAGCATCATCGTAATATAATACTGCGGGACGTAATATCCACATAATATTATGGGGCGTAAAATAGGAATTGGGGTAGTCCGGTCTGGAGTAGAAGAATCAGGCAGCGTAATAGCCGGGGGTTTATCCTCGCCCGCTCTATCAAGTTGGGAATCAATAGCCAATCCTGGGGTGGCATTGTCCTATTTTCCAAATCTCTCTTTCTTCCTAGGTGCCATTTACTGAAAGTTAGAACAATGCACAAGTTAGAGGAAGACAACCTCACATCCCACTCTATCGCTCGATATAGAACAGGAATGAAGGGTATTATTCATAAATGTCCAAGTAGCCCCCTAATTATAGATGCGGCCGACAACACACTGATAAGAAAGGCTCTATTAGAAATGGCTCCGAGACATCCTTAGATACTTTAAAACCTTGGGCTCTGATACCAAGTTTGTCACGCCCTAACCTTGGGGAGCGCGAACGGTGCTCTACCGAGTGAACCCGGTCGAGCAATCCTACTAAACCTTTCCTAACCGACTCATTCATAATCTAGAAAGAGAATGCATCACCATTTGTTAATAAGAGGAGAGATCAGTTTTACAAATATACAGACGAATACTAGTTCACTATTCCTTATAATCATTATGCCATAACTAAGTTTCCAAAAGTACATACGGTTTATAGTTTAGTGGAAAAGAGTTTCAAAATACAACTTGATCCGATGACAACCCCAACACCCATACATGACCCACATAAATGTCTACGGAGCCTCTAGAGATACATAAGACAAACATGACAATGCTGGTAACAAGGCCCCGACTATATCTCATAATGTGGTAGCTAATAGAAAAGAAGAACAACATGTACTACACATGATCTCGGGAAGAAACAGGGCTCACCAAGACTGCTGTGAGGAGAAAGAGAGGGAGGGCACCACTATCGGTGATCAACGCCATCATCAAAGTAACCACCTACGTCCATTCAAAGATAGAGCGCCCCCGACAAAAGGGACATTAGTACTGTCGAACAGTACTAGTATGTAAGGCAAACACCAATCTTAGTAGAATGAACAATGAAATAGAAGGGAAGGTAATCATAATAATCAGATAGCGCTTTACATAAATACAAAGAACACCAAGTAAATAATTTCCAATTCAGTCTTTCCATCTTTTTAGGTTAATAATCCGTAGTGCCAAGTTCCACAACTCACAATGCCACCGTATTTTTACACGGAGTCCGGTCTCGGCCCGACCGACTAAGCCATCCCAAGTGAGACGTATCCAAATTCAGAATGATGATCAATGACCCAGTATAAATGCCACGATGTGTACACCATAGCGTCCAATCTCGGCCCGATCGGCTAAGCCATATCACTTGGGACATATCCACTTTTAATTGTTCATACAACTCACATTTCCTTCCCATCTTTTATTACATAGTTCTTGGCACTTGGATACATTTTACAATTCAAGTCTCTTTCCTTTCTTATTCGTTCAAATAACATTTTTCTTCATATCGAAAAACACCATCACATAGGGCATTGCACACATAAGGGAGGGAGCTCAGGAAATCATTATCACATTCTTAAATAGCATGTTGACATGGAAAATGTTCAGGACAATCATGGAACATGAAGCTTTTAACTCAACATATTAAGACATTAAACTCAAGTACGACCCGATTAGGAATTTACACCAAATAATCGGACATCCGGAGCTCGATTATAAGAAGAGGAGAGTTAGCCATACATACCTTAATTGAGTTTTCTTTAGAGCTTTTAGACGAGCCCGATTTTTAGCAACTTCAATCTATTCTAACAATATAGCAAAATTGAACCCAAAACTAGGAGAAGAGTCGCAATTCTAGCTCATTAGGGCATTTTTCCAATCACTAGGTGTGCATTAATGTTCATAGGCCTTTTATTAATCATTCTACCACTCTTACACCCATTCTTAGTTTATGAACTTCCCTCCATTCTAGGAATACATGCATGCAAGAAACTTACCTCCCCCACACTACATTTACTTCACCAATTATTCCTCTTTTCACTAGACCTTTGAATTTGGAGGGTAGGGTATATGTTATTACCTTTAATCTATTCTTCTATCTTATGGACTTCTTGAAAGTTTTCAAGCATTTAGCATGAAATGATGAATACTAGTGGATGAATGATCTCTCTCTTTCTAAGAACCCCTTTTCCTCACTCTATAATATCAGAAAATGGCTCAAAATGATGTGGGATATGTGTTTTTATCGAAATAGGGTCGGTTCTAAAAATAAGAAAATGTGTGCCCCGTCAAAGGTATGCGGTCGCATATGCGACCGCATAATGGATATGAAATTCGCAAAGTGACCGCAAAAATAGCCTCCAGGAAGATGAATTTTCTGACTGAGTATGCGACAACTATGCGGTTCGCATACCTGTTTTGCGGTCACATGATGCACAACATAACTCCCTTCGCAGAAACCCAAGAGAGGTTATGCGGCCAATGTGCGGTCCGCATATTGATTATGCAATCGCATAATCGACCGTAAAACTGGCCTCAATTTGGCCAGATTTTCTGCTGCACTCTACAGCCATTATGCGATTTGCAGAAATGCACAAATCTAAGAAAAGTTTTCTTCTCAGTCTGCAGGGTACTGTTCAATCCAAATATTTCTACTATAATAACGCAGGAATCTAACTTGGCACTATGAAACCCCAAGTTTTTGGTTAAGAATTTTACGGGTCCGTACAAAATGATATGCTGGAATAAGGGTGAATTATGATATTGATATTATATGGTGGGATCGGGTTGCATGCTACAACATATTTTGTATTTTGTATTCCCTGATTTATTGCATTGGCTTTGGTTCTTACGTACTATACTCTGAGAATTTTTATTTTCGGTTCTTCATTGTTTTCCGAGGATTGAGTTATTCTCATTGACTTATCGCCTTGCTGTCATTTCCTGAGCTACTTTCCTAATGCTATTATTCCGGTGAATTGATTTTCAAGGTGAATTTACTTTGTTGAGTCATTACCTCGTGTCCTACTGAGTTGTTAGTAATATAATAACTTTAAATAAAAGAATTAATATCATGCTAATTTGTGTGACTTTTAAGTTGAAACTCACCGTTTATTTCGGTACTTACCATTTCTAATAATTTTCATAGTTTACTTCAATTGATTTCTCTACTTAATCTCCTTAACATGTATGGTTTTTTATTTTACTTAAAAAGGAATTGTTATTATGTTTTAATTTAATAATTTGATATTAACTTCAATCTCTTATTCAAAGGTGTATTTAGCTGGAAAATGTTATTTTTCTTCACCCAAATGATTTCTAAAATAAACTTATATCTCTCATTGATTTACCACTTGGTCTAGAAACTGTAATTTTTACTTTATGATATATAAATAAAATCTCGAACATCCTAATTAGAATTTGACACAGATATTATACACCGAGTAGTACGTGGATTTTGTCGTGCGAAGTGAGATGTAATGATGTGGGCACAAGGTGCCATGGGTGTTAAAAGTTTGGAAGTTGTGATTTTTGATATGAGATTACGAGAAGTGGGATTGTTGTAATTGTGTATTAGGAATGATTTGATTGGTTGAGTTGACATCATTTTCCCTACTCCAGCACATTTATACTTCATACGTACCCCAACTATGTTATTGTTTAATTACTTGGTTATTTCTCGTTGCCATTCGTGTTCCCCTTATCGTTACTACTATTTATAATCTTATTTCTATCTACTATTGGTATTACATTGTTATTCGTTCCTTGTTAGCTTTATGTCATATCTTGCACATGTTTAGATGTTCGGTGGGTGTCTTGACCTTTCCTCGTCACTACTCTACCGAGGTTAGGCTTGATACTTACTGGGTACCACTGTGGTGTACTCATGCTATGCTTCTGTACATTTTTTTTATGCAGAACCAGGTACTTCGGATCGATTCGGTTTTTAAAACTTTTGCTTTACGCGGCTGGAGACTTCAAGGTACACCTACCGCGCGTTCGCAGGCTCCGAAGTTACCCTCTATTGTATTTATTTCGATTGTTTCCTTCTATTTCGGAACAATGATGTATTCATTTCGGCATGTGTTAGGCTTACCTAGTTTTAGAGACTATGTGCATCACCACTCATTCAGAGGGATTTTGGGTCGTGACATAGCATCACCATATATATAATAGACTAAGTTAATATTGATCTTCCATTTCATATAGGTTGATTTTGAAGAAAAATATGTATGTCATGCTACTGAAAACTTAGACTCGCTGAATAGCTAAGTAATAGTACACATATTGTAACGACCCGATCGGTCACTTTGAGAATTTAAGGTCCGTTCGATTTCATAAGGCCTTGAGAACCTTCATATTATGTGTACCGACCTGCGTGCATGGTTGGATTCAATTACCGGACGATTCAGAGTCGAATTGGAAGAAAGATTCTAGTTTTGGAAGCTTAAGCAATGAGAATTTGACCGGAATTTGACTTTTTGTGTAAACGGCTCTTGAAAGGTTTTGGATGATGTCACTAGCTTCTGATGGTGAATTTGTACTTTGGCATGCATCTAGATTTGGGTTTGGAGGTCTGTAGGGTAATTTGAGGCATTTCGGCGAAAATTGAAGTTGGAAAGTGGAAAGGTTCGACCAATGGTTGACTTTAGCAATACCGGGGCAAGAATGTGATTCCGAGAGTTGGAACAGATCTGTTATATCAATTGGGACTTGTCTACAAGATTTGGCGCCATTCCGGGTTGAATTGATAGGTTTCGGCATGAGTTTTAGAAGTTGGAAGACTTGAAAGTTCATAAGCTTGATTCATGGTGCAATTCATAGTTTCATTGTGGTTTGATGTGATTTGAGACCTCGAGAAGGTCTGTGTAAGGGTATAGAACTTGTTGGTATTCTTGGACGGGGTCCCGAGGGCCCCGGCCGTGTTTCGGACGAGTTGCAGATGATTTCCATAGTTTTGGAGTGGCTGAGTTCTGGTGTAATCGCACCTGCAGACCTGGGAGCAGGTGTGATGGTCACAGTTGCAAAGAAGGAGGTGCAAGTGCGAGAGGAGGTTGGCTGGGTAGTCTCCGCAGATGCGGAGAAACAGTGCGCACATTCGGCCCCGCAGAAACGGATCATTGGGCGCATGAGCGAGAGGGATCGCATGTGCGGTTGGTCATGCGCACCTGCGGTTGTGCAGAAGCGGCTATTTTTGTCGCAGGTGCGATCCCTCTTGGGAAGAGAGTTTATATTCGAGGGCTTGCCATTTTCTCCATGTTTTGACTTGTAGAGCTCAGTTTTTAAGCGATTCATGGTGGGTTTTTCAAGCAATCCAATTGGATAAGTGTTCTTCACCTAGTATTTAATGTATTTCCATGAATTTATCTCCAATTCTATCATTAAATTTGTGTTTTGGGTTGAGGAAAATGTGGTTTTTGAAGAAAATTTCTAAAATTAAAAATCATGATTTGACGGACGAAATGGTATGAGAGTTTGATAATTTTTGTATTGTTAAACTTATATTGGAATGGGTGTTCGGATTTTGTTAAATTTATCGGGTTCCGAAGTGAGGGTTCGGGGATTGACTTTTGGACTGATTTTTGTATTTTGTTAAAGATTTAGACTTATTGATCCGGAATAGTTTTTATAAGTTTTATGTGTGCTTTGAAGTTTTTTTAGTTGGATTTGAGCTGTCCTGAGGTTTTTTCACCCGAGGAGTTCATTTTAGAGTACCAGGTTTTCGTCTTTGAGGTGAGTATTTTTCCTAACCTTGTGTGGGGGAACTACCCCTTAGGATTTGAGTCCTCTATTTTAATTGTACTCCGTGTACGCGAGGTGACGAGTGCATGCTCGGACTTAGTTGTGGGAAGTTGGCCTTTTAGGGTTCTTAGGTCCTTATATTCACCATTCATGAAGTTGTTCTTGATACATTTGAGTTTCTATTTTCTAGTTTCACCTCTACATGCTTTGATTAGAGATAATTGTTTTAGTATTCACCTTTACTGTCCACTTGACCCTAATTTGACATAACTGAATATTTTACCTATTCTATCGTCATGCTATATTTTCATAACTACTTATCTTTAATTGAATTTATTATTATCTCATCCTATAATTGTTTAATCTTAATTGGAGCTATGATTATCTTTTGCTTCTTACCCTTATTTGAATTTTTGAATATCCCTCGTAATTGCTCAACCTCAAAAGGAGTTTAGATAACCTATATCTTAGTTGACTTGCCTTTAGTTGGAACTATTTGACTCATGTTGGCTTGTTATTGTTGACTTGAATATTGTGTAATCGTTGCTATATTTTTTCCCTTGTTAAGCTATTCTCCTTGCGCCTGGTATTCTTTACTGTCGTTATTCCTAGTGAATGAGTTCTACCGTTCTTTGTGATTTAAAGTTCTTGAGTTGATTTACTCGCCGTACTTTGCATTACTGTCATTGTTGCTTTGAACTTATTGTGCTGATGTACGAGGTTTCTGTCGTGCTATAGTTGTTATCTCTGTTGGTTGCGCTGCACAATTATATTTGGACTACGGAACGATATTCTGGGAGATCCCCTGCACTGCATATTTACTTTGGGACTGCGGAATGGTATTACGGGAGATCTCCCTGCACCGCATATTTATTTTAGGACTAAGGACGTATTCCGGGAGATCCGCCCATGTACTGCATATTTACTTTGGGACTACAAATGTATTCCGGGAGATCCCCCAACACTGCATATTTATTTTGCGACTATAGACGTATTCCCGGAGATCCCCCTATACTGCATATTTATTTTGGGACTAGGACGTATTCCGAGAGACCCCCCTGTACTGCATAGATCATTCGAGACTACGAGATGGTATCCTGGTAGATTTTCCTTAATGTTATATATGTGTTCGGAGCTGCTAATCTTCTATGCTTAGGTGTCACATGGTGTAACGATCCGATCCGTCGTTTCGAGAGTTTTATCCCGTTTCCCCCATTTCTGCTTCATCATGCGTGGTTCAGCTCTTTTATGTTGTGTCAGGTTGGTTGGCTCAGGTTCAGAGTGATTGTGGAGAGAAATGAGACACTTAGTCTCTTAAGTTGGTTATTTGATTGGAAAAGTCAACCAGATGTTGACTTATGGGTAAATGATCTCAGAATTGGGGTTTTATGGTTCAGATAGTTTCGTTAGGTGATTTTGGACTTAGGAGTGGGTTAGGAATGTTATTCGGAGGTCTGTGGTAGAATTAGGCTTGAATTGGCAAAATTAGAAATTTTAAAGCTAGATATCAGGGTCGGAATGGAATTCCGGAAGTTGGAATAGGTTCGTAGTGTCGTTTGCGATGTGTGTGCAAACTTTTAGGTAATTCGGACGTGGTTTAATTGGTTTCGGCATCGTTGGTGAATTTTTGGAAGTTTGAAATCCTTAGGCTTGAATTTGGGGTTAATTCGGTGTTTTGGTTTTGTTTTGGGTGTTCCGAAGGTTTGACTAAGATTGTATAGGGATATATGACGTGTTGGTATATTTTCTTAAGGCCTCGAGGGGCTCGGAATGATTTCGGATGGCCATCAGAGAGTTTGAAATTGGAAAAATGCAACTGGTGCTGTTGTTTTGGTGTGGCCGCACCTCCGGATAGGGGAGCGCAGGTGCGAGCATCGCAAATGCGGAAGCTAGTCGCATGTGCGAGTATTGGAGGCCTGGGGCTTTATCACAGAAGTGGAGAAGGGGCCGCACCTGCGAGCCTGCAGGTGCGGAGAAGTGGTCGCGGATGCGGACTAGGGAAGGTAAGTGATTTCCGCAGATGCAAATGTTTTTTTTCAAAAGTGGTAACCGTAGATGCGGTATATGGACCGCAGATGCAAAGCAACTGGACATAATGGTATAAGTTAAACCATTCGCGAAGTTTGCTTATTTTCACCATTTTTGAAGAGGGGATTGAAGCTTTTGAGGGACTTTGAAGAGGGATTCAAGGGGAAACACATTGAGCTAATGTTTTTGAACCTAAAACTCGATTCTATGGTTATTTTCAATTGATTAAGCATGAAATTTGTGGGATTTAAGGGTGAAAATGGGAGAATTAGGGCTTGGAACTTAAGAGTTAAATTTGGGTGATTGAGGGGCCAAACAGAGTTAGATTTTGGTAAATTTGGTATGTATGTACTCGTGAGAGGATAAGGATTCTAGTTTAATAATTTTTGTTAGATTCCGAGATGTGGGCCCGGGGGTCAGGGTTTGGCCAATTTCGGGATTTGTGATGTAATTTGATAATTTTCTTGTGGAATTCGTTCCTTTAGCATAGATTAATGATATAACACTGATTTTCGTTAGATTCAGGGAGATTTGTGGCCTAGTCGAGGAGCAGGGGCATTGCGGAGTAGGGTTTTGGCTTGATTGAGGTAAGTAACGCTTCCAAACTTGGTTCTGAGGGTTAGAAACCCCGAACTATGTGTTATATGGTTAGAATTTAGGTGACGCACAGGTCAAGTGACGAGCGTGAGGGCGTGCACCGTGAGAATGGTGACCTGGTTCATTCCATGGCTCATTTTAGTGATTCCTCCTTGTTGATATCCGTACTACTATCGATGTTATTAATGTAAACGTTCTAGAAATATGCTAGATATTATCCCGGTGCTAGGAGTTCCCTTTAATCCCCACCACCATTCGCCGAGAGGGGTTGGTTTGAGTGTGGAGATCCAGGTCATATCAAGAGGTTTTGTCCCCGTATTATGGTAGGTCCATCTCAGCAGATGAGTCAGCCCTCGACTTCAACCCTAGTTACTTCACTACCTGCCCAAGCAGCTAGGGGCCGCCCTAGATGGGGAAGGTCGATCCGGTGGTGGTCAGGCCTGATTTTATGCACTTCCAGCCAGACCAGATGCTATGGACTCAGATGCCATGATCAAAGGTATTGTTTCAGTCTACCACCGAGAGGTTTCAATTTTTATTTGATCCCAGTTCCACATATTCATATGTTTCATCATATTTTGCTCATTTTCTAGATATGCCCCGTGAGTTTTTATTTACATCCGTTCATGCGTCCACCCCTATGGGTGATACTATTATTGTGGTCTGTGTGTATCGGTCATGTGTGGTATCTATTGGGGGTCTGGAGACTCGGGTGGATTTGTTATTCCTCAGTATGGTCGACTTTGATGTTGTTTGGAAGGGAAATTCTAAATTCTTAGGTACCACAAATGATCTTAGATGATCAGATAGATGATGTTACTTTTAGGTATGGCTCGATGAAGGTGTAAGTTTCAGAAGATGCTACGGGGCTTGATTTATGGATACCTCGTTGGTGAGACGACACTCTCCTTGTTGGTCGGCTGCAGGTATTCAAATTCGGCCTTGTAACACCTACAGATTGTAGGGGTATTCCTTGTGGTCTGATCATGTATTGGAGAAGTATTAGACATTCAGGCGACGAAGTTGAGATTTGATATGGTGATTTGTGTGCTCTGAGGGTTTAGAGATTGGAAACTCGGATGAGTAGATGATTTCATAGTTGTAGGCTGTAGAGACATAGCCAAAGTTAGTTAGATGATAGTGTGTGTTGTGATTCGGTCATTGTGGACCCTCGGAGGGTCATTTTCCTATTATGTATGACCGAACTAATTTGGGATTCCTTAGCAGGACCAGTGGGGAAAAGTGTTTTACACCGAGTCAGATTGATTGGCTCCGTAGGGATATTGTGAGGGGCATGCTAGTTAGTGGTTGTTGGGCTTATCTGTGTTCTGGGATGATTTATGAGTTACTCTTCCCTGCTTTGGGGAGCTTCTGTTCGTTGGTTTCAGGCACACATGGTGTGGTTCTATTGTGGTCTTATAGCAGGATTGGAGTAAGGTAAGTAGTTGGGTATTGCAGGATTGAGACGTATTGGTTATGTTCTTTCGGGTTCGTGTGGCATGGTATCATCCGATTCTCCGTGGTTATGGTGATGCACTTAGAGTACTTGATGTCGGGTTTTGCGTGGTTGTTGATTTTGGAGTCAAGCAGAGCGAGGTATATAATATGGACGAACGTTTGGATGGGGTCGCGCATTGCAGCGATGTTATGTTGAGATATGATTCTTGTGTGTTGGATTCGTGTATTTTGGTTCTGCAGTGTGTGAAGAGTTGTTAGCATTGCGTTGTGGTGATACCCGTTGATCTTGCCGGACAGTTCTCTCGCTTGAGTAATTTCCTATGTTTGAGTACACTTGGCTTGTTGTATATTGGTACGCGAATTTGCACGGGTTGTAGCTTTAAGCTGTATTGATACGTCATGTCGCCAGAGTGGTCGTGGTAGATAAGATGAGGTCGTCATACCTAGAATGAGTACTTCCAGATCTGGTTGCGGTATATTTGGGAGGATATTGATGTTGATCAGCTTAGAAATTTTGCTATATTTCCTGTCGAAGAGGGGGAGTTCCATCACTTTTTGATCCGACGAATGGTTAGGGGTTTCTATGTGTTTTCTTCATCATTGGAAGTATGTGAAGGTGCTAGAATGGGTCTCTGTTTGATAATAGGTTTATTACCGGCATTGGGTTGCTTGAGCAGCTGCTGCGATTAGAAATTATCGCTACGAGTGTTTGAGATAGGTAGGATATCATGTGATTTCGTCTTGAGTTATGTCTATGGTTGGATATAACTTGTTCAGATTTATACAGTGAGTGGATGCGTGATTCTGATCTTATAGATAAGTTCGGATGTGGAAATTTGGATTCTAAGGTTTATGGGTAAGGTTGGATAAAGAAATTTTGAATGTGCGGTGTTATCAGATCTACGGGACAGGGTGACGTGGGATCACCCCCGGGTATGTGCGTGGTAAGGTTATCCGGCGATTTGATGGCTTTTGGAACAACTCTTGGCACATTTGAGGACGAACGTTTGTACAAGATAAGGAGAATGTAATGACCAGACTGGCCATTTCGAGAGTTTTAGCCCGTTTCCCCCATTTCTGCTTCATCATGTGTGGTTCAGCTCTTTTATGTTGTGTTGGGTTGGTTGGCTCGGGTTCGGTGTGATTGTGGAGAGAAATGAGACACTTTGTCTCTTAAGTTGGTTATTTAGTCGGAAAAGTCAACTGGAAGTTGACTTATGAGTAAATGATCTCGGAATTGGGTTTTTATGGTTCGTATAGTTTTGTTAGGTGATTTTAGACTTAGTAGTGGGTTCAGAATGTTATTCGGAGGTCCGTGGTAGAATTAGGCTTGAATTGGCGAAATTGGAATTTTTGGCAATTTCTGGTTGGCAGTGGAAAGTAGATATCACGGTCGGAATGGAAATCCGGAAGTTGGAATAGGTTTGTAGTGTCCTTTGGGATGTGTGTGCAAAATTTCAGGAAATTTCACGTGGTTTGGTTGGTTTCGACATCATTGGTGAATTATTGGAAGTTTAGAAATCCTTAGGCTTGAATTCAGGGTTAATTCAGTTTTTGGTGTTTGGTGTTGTTTCGGGTGTTTCGAAGGTTCAAGTAAGTTCGTATAGGGATATATGACGTGTTGGTATATTTGGATGAGGCCCCGAGGGGCTCGTGATGATTTCGGATGGCCATCAGAGAGTTTGAACTTGGAAAAATGCAGCTGGTGCTTCTGTTCTGGTGTGGCCGCACCTGTAGATAGGGGACCGAAAATGTGGAAGCTAGTCGTAGGTGCGAGTATTGGAGGCCTGCGGCTTTATCGTAGAAGCGGAGAAGGGGTCGCACCTGCGAGCCCGAAGGTGCGGAGAAGTGGTCGCGGATGCCGACTGGGGGCCTAAAGTGATTTTCGCAGATGCAGATGTTTTTCGCAAAAGAGGTAACCGCAGATGCGGTATATGGACCACATATGCGGAGCAACTGGACAAAATGGTATAAATTAAACCCTTCACGAAGTTTTCTTATTTCCACCAGTTTTGAAGACGGGATTGAGGCTTTTGAGGGATTTTGAAGAGGGATTCAAGGGGAAACACATTGAGGTAATGTTTTTTAACCTAAAACTCAATTCTATGGTGACTTTTAGTTGATTAAGCATGAAATTTGTGGGACTCTCAGTATCGGTAATTGTTGTTTTGCACATTATATCACTGATTCGCACTAGTCCATGCATTGTCAGCCCGTGTGAGCGAGACTGGAGAGTGATGACTGAGTGAGGCCGAGGGCCTGATATTGAGTGACAGTTATGGGATCTGGCTGCATGCCGCAACATGTTATATAGATTTATGCCTGGATCTGGCTTATGATAGCTCTTGGGCTGTAGGAGCCCCTCTGGAGTCTGTTACACACACCCAGTGAGTGCAGTGATATTATTGAGGGATGGATCTTCCCTGGACATGGATCTTGTCCGAAGTATTTGTATCTGGAGATGGAACTTCTCCAAGGGGTTGGAATGGCCTTCCTCGGTTGTAAAGACCCATAAAATTTCTATGTCAAAAATAATGCCCGAGTAGGTCCTTGTGCTGTTATAACTATATAAATTCTTAAAACCGTCCTAGTTTGATTAAAAAAGTATCCCAGAACTTGAAAGATTAAATTTTCCAGGAATTGCGCGTTATGCGACGCATTATGCGATCGCATAACAGGTATGCGAAACGCATAGTGGTCGCATACGTGGACAGTTTGCTGTCCATTTTGAGGACAGCTATGCGGCCTAGAATGCGATCACATTTCACGAATGCGGGCCGCATAGTTTTCACATTCTTGCCCCATGGTTTTTGCGAGAGAGGTTATGCGACGCACTATGCGATCGCATAACAGGTATGCGGGCCGCATAGTGGTCGCATACCTGGGCAGTCCGGTCTGCTTTTGGCCCATTTCGAGGGCCATTTATGCGACAGGAATGCGGACCACATAGCAGGAATGCGATCGCATTCCTGACCGCATCTTTGTGTCAGGGCTCCTTTTTTCTAAATTTAAAACCTGAACCCATGTTTTATAAAACACCTCTTCCCTTCATTTTTAACGATCTTCTGACAAAAAATAGAGAGATAAGAAGAGAGTTCTTTCACTAAAAAAGGGTTAGTTAATCTAAAGGACCACATAGTAGTTGATAAAAATCCCAAATTATTCCAAGGTTCCTAACTCTAAGTTTCAATGTGTCACATTGTAAATTAGATTGAAGGTGTTAGAAGGTCCGGTGATTTTGGATAGAAATTATAGAGAAATTCCAACTCAAGGTATGTATGGTTAACTCTAATCCTCATAAGATAAACCCATGGTGCTCACCTTCCGAGTATGATTCTCTTGTCGGATATCTATGGAATTTATGTGTTCTATGTGCCTAATTGAGGAATCTTTGTTTCTATGTCATTCCATGCTAATACCATATCGTTGTGCTACTTAAGTATATGAGTTGTGATCAATTTATTCCTTCTTCTACTATGTGTGTGATCCTTGCATGTGATGAGTGTGGTAATTGTGAAATACTAAAATGGTACGAAATATGAATCAAAAGTTTCTATGATATGAAATGTGGGTACAGAGATGGTAATGATGTGAAATGTGAAATATGAGGTTGAATTGTTGTGAAACATGGATTAATGGAACGGATGGTTATGGAATATGGATTAAAGGAAGAATTATTGTGAAATGTGAATCAAAGGATTCTAATGATATGAAAGACGAATCAAAGAACTATATGTGTTGGGGATCAAAGAGGTTAAAATTGATGTAAGTGATCTAAAACACCCATAATTGTACCAGGAGAATGTCCTAGGGGTGAGAAGGCATATCCGGTCTAGCTGGGATTGGACACCATACCGTACACATGGATGACTTGATATTGTGATATGATTATGATTTGATGATGATTATTGTCCTCACTGTTTATAGTTGAGATGACCTAGCCGTTCGGGCAGAGATCGGACTCCGTGTCTTGTGCACAAGCCACGGTGTTAGCCTAGCCGATTCGGGCAGAGATCGGACTCTGTGAGAACAAGCCACAGTGGTTATATGTGACGTGATTGAAAATTTGGACCTCACCTAGGATGTCTTAGACGATCGAGCAGAGATAAGACTCCGTGTGACAACGACACGGTGGATCAGTAATAGTAATAACAAGATGAACTTCGAAGTACAATAACAAAAAGATGGCAAAACATGATGGAGGTGGTGGTAACTCTTGTTTGTGTTTTTCCTTGCCTCAGTGTATTCTTATCTGATGCCCCTATTTGTGTTGACTGTTGATGTTTATCCTATCTAGAGTAGGTTTATTCATAAATACTAGTGCTATTTAATGGTACTAACGTCCCTTTTGCCGGGGCACTACATCTTTTAAATGGATGTAGGTGGTTCTGTAGCAGGTAGCACCGATCACCAATAGTGGTGCCTTTCTTTCCATCTCTTCAGCAGTCTTGGTGAGCCCCACTTCCTCTCACGGCTGTGTGTAAATCATGTTGACTCCTTTTGTTTTATGTCATTCCTTTTGAGGTATAGACGGTGCCTTGTTACCGGCAAGTGTATGTATTCTTCTCCGCACATTTAGAGGCTCCGTAGACACTATGTGTGTTGTAAACATACTTTGGGTAGTTGTTGTACTTACTCGTAATCGTGTTCCCGTAACAGAAGTGTTGTACTTAGTATGTATGTTTTGGTAATATCTAATGTTGAAAATGTTAAAAGAAGAAAGGGATTTATGTTGTAACCGCATACTTGAATCTATTTTTCTGTTCACTTATAAAATGAACATTATGAACACAGGGAAATGCGTCGGGTAGGAAAGGAAAATACAGGTTCGCTTGACCGGGTTCATCCGGTTGGGCGCTGGTCTTGTCCCTCTGTTTTAGAGGGTGACATCAGTACTGAGAGATTGATGTTAGATATGCATATATATATACATATATATATTGGGATAGATCTTCCCTGGGATGTGTGAGCCATATACAGTACCGAGTGGTTGTGAGGTGTATTATTATCTGGAGATGGATCTTCTCTATAGGGCTAGATTGTCCTTCTTCAGTACTGAGTGACTTCTGTCAGACGTGTATATATTCTGGGATGGATCTTTGATGCGTGGCTAGAATCCATAGTTTTAAGCATTATGTACCTTACATTTTATGTGCTTTTGTGATAAAAATACACGTTATATGTGCATAATGGAATCTATTTCATGTGTAGGTGAGTTGGAGATGGAAACCGAGCTAAATGGGTGCATAAATGTCAAAAATATGCTCAAGAGTCGAAAAGGAGTGACCCGGGACATAGCCGGGCATTTTGGCCCTAAAGCCAGCCCTGCCCAGGCGTTAGTGGGGAATTTTGGCCCTAAAGCCAGCCATGCCCAGGCGTTAATGGGGCGTTAGAGCCCAAACGCCAGGCCTACCCAGGCTATAGCTGGGCGTTTGGGGCTTAACGCCTGGGGTCCCTGGTCCGGTAATTCCGAGTTTTGAATGTTTTAAGTGTTTCCCAGTTTGAATAGAAGTCTCCTACACGTTTAGGGTTTGTCCCAAACATATAAATAGACCCAAAAACACAACTAACTGGGGGAGAACTCCATTTTTGGAGAGAAGATACACACAAGATCATTGAGGAAGCAAAGGATTATCTGTTTTCTTCATCTTATTCTAGTATTTTCCATTTATGCAACACTTATGCAATTGTTTGATTCTAGCATGAGTGGATAAACACCCATTGTTCTAGGATTGTGGTTTAGCTAGGAATATTGTTATTCGACATTAATTTAACCTTGGTTAGTTCACTCAATATATGGTTGTTTCTTAAATTCTGCGTTTAATTGCTTAATTATTTGGCCAGCAATTAGGTTCTATATGCTATCTATGTTATGCTTGGGAAAACCGTATATAGATTAGAGAAGAATTGAAGAGAGTGCGATCTTAACCCTTCGAGGGAGCAGATTTGTGGTTAGGATAGGAATATACCTAGTCACCGTGCTTAATTAAATATCGTAATCTTAATACGTTCTAATAGATTAATTTCATAGGAATATAGGCATTAATCTATTGAGAATAGGCGAGCAGTATTGCGGGAGAAGGCTACGAGAGCAATTATAGATTAATTAGCAACCATGCATGAATTATATAAAATGGAGACTTAATTAGAATGCAATACGAGTGGTGAATTGATCACAACCCTGGAATATTTGTCTCTACTGAATACACACAACAATATTCTTATTACTCGCTAATTATTTATTTCATAGAATCGTAGTATAAATTAGTTACATTCCTGGATTTTGTTTTGGCTCGATTAAATAACAATTAAAGTGATTCAACAAGTAGTTTATGCAAGTCCATGTGGGTTCGACTTTCGATTTAACATTGTATTACTTGCTACGACCACGTATACTTGCGTGTGCGTTTGGGACGAACAAGTTTTTGGCGTCGTTGTCGGGGACTTGAATATATACTACTTTTTAGTTACTTGCTTTAATTGTTTATTTCATTGAGTCTAACGTCACGTGATTTTTCACATGAGATTGCGAGAAGCAAGAGATACAGACAATATTCAGGACTTCATCCAATTTCCTGTGAACATGGCATAAGAACAACACATGGTTGTTCAAGAGGTGGCAATGCCCAGCATTGCTAATGTCACCTCCAACACCGTGAAGCCCAGAATCACTGAGCACTTAGAGCTGAAACAGAGCATGATCCAACTACTTCATGCAAATGGGCAATTTTTGAGTCTTCCACACGAGGATCAACAACAACACATTCTGAACTTCTTGGAGATTAGTGATACTCATATCACTAACGGGGTCACGCAAGATTATGTGAGGCTCACGCTTTTCCCATTCTCTATATTGGGCGAAGCAAAGTGATGGCTGAAGGCAGAACCAACTAATTCCATCACAACATGGAACGATCTGGCGAGAAAATTTCTGGCAAGGTTCTTCCCTTCAGGAAAGACCGCAAAGATCAGGAGTGAGATAGTCTCCTTTAGACAGAAAACATGTGAATCATTATATTCAGCATGGGAAAGATTCAAGGGGCTACTCCGAGACTATCCTCATTACAATCAGACAAACGAGGTGTTAGTTCACACTTTCATTGAGGGACTCCATCCGCAAACAAAAATTGTGGTAGATGCAGCAGCCGGAGGTCAGGTGTTGGAGAAGAATTATGATGAAATATTTGTATTACTGAATAAATTCTCTAAGAGCAATCCAGACTGGCAAGGTGAGATGGGGAGAAATGTGGTTCCAAAGTCACCAAAGGTTCTTGAACTAGATGTGGTTTCAGCATTGTCAGCCCACATTTCCACATTGACTAACCAAGTCAATCAGATGAACCTGATCATTAACAAGCAACAACCAGTGCAACAGGCCTAACCAGTGCAACAGATTCAGGTATTTTTGTGAAGTCTGTGGGTCATTCGAGTGATTTATGCCCAGTGAATGCAGAGTTTGTCTGCTTTGTGGGTAACACAAATAGGGGACAAGCAAATCAATATGGAAACAGTTATAACTCCAACTGGAGAAACCACCCAAACTTCTCTTGGGGTGGAAATCAAAGCACTCAGTATAACTACAGGCATCCAACACCTCAACAGCAGTACAAACCACCTCAGGCTGAACCATCAACAAGCCTTGAGGAGATTATGAAGAGAATGATGAACGACCAACTTTCTTTGAATCAGAAAATAATGGTTGATCACCAAGCCCAATCTGTAGCAATGAGAAATTTAGAACGCAATGTGGGGCAACTCGCCAGTTCTCAAAATACTGACCAACGGGGGCTCTTCCAAGTGACACTGAAGCTAATCCTAAAGAATCTGTTAATGCTATATCATTGAGGAATGGGAAGAAATTGGAAGAAGTCCAGTCCAAGAAGAGGAAACATGTAAAATTTTGATGAGGAACCAACCACTAGTGAATCAACATCAGACAACCCGAAAGAATCAGATAAGCCAGCAAAGGAGGCGGTGGCTGAGCAACCCCCACAAATTGTTGCGAGGCCACCCCCTCCATTCCATCAAAGGTTGCAAAAGTAGAAAGAACCTCTTCTAGCAGGTACAAATCAACACTTCACTGGTAGACATTTTGCAGGAGGTGCCCAAATATGCTAAATACATCAAGGACATTGTGGCCAATAAAAGGAGGCTGACTGAGTTCGAAACCGTGGCACTTACGGAGGAAGATAGCTCAAGAATTCAAAGGAAAATACCTCAAAAATTAAAAGATCCAGGTAGTTTTACTATCAGAATCTCAATTGGTAAGCATGCAGTCGGGCGAACTTTGTGCGATCTTGGAGCAAGTATTAATTTGATGTCGCTATCTGTGTTCATGCAACTGGGGTTGGGTGAACCACAGCCAACAACAATGATTTTACAATTGGCTGATCGCTCCCTTGCTCATCCTGAGGGAGTAATTGAAGATGTGGTGGTTCTGGTGGGTTCCTTAATAGTCCCAGCTGATTTCATTATCTTGGACTATGAGCCTGATCAGGAAGTCCCATTTATTTTGGGGCGTCCATTCCTAGCTACGGGCCGAGCTATCATCGATGTCTGTGAAGGGAAGATGACAATGCGCTTTGGTGATCGAGTGGAGATGTTTAATGTTTATAAGGCACTCAAGTTACCTGTCCACTATGAAGAGCTATCCATGATTAGTGGAGTGGAAAGCAAATCGGAGTCAATGGTTCCATACATGAGTCCTGTTGACCCTCTTGAGCAAGTGTTAGTTGGGGATGAAGAAGACTGTGGGGATAAAGCAAGGGGAGACATTGAGAAAGCTTTTGAAGTATCTTAAAGTAACCTCCACGGGCTAGGAAAATTTGAAGAGTTGAACAAGCCTGTTACTCTAATCCCTCCTAAGCCATCTATTGAAGAGGCTCCCAAGCTGGAACTCAAACCTCTTCCAGCACATTTACGCTATGCTTATTTGGGGAAATTTGAGACATTTCCCGTGATCATCTCATCCAGCCTGGACAATACACAAGAACATAAATTGCTTAGGGTACTTCGTGAGCACAAAAAGGCATTTGGGTGGACCATTGCAGATATTAAAGGAATCAGCCCATCATTTTGCATGCATACAATCTTTTTGGAAGATGGACATCGCCCGAGTGTTGAGCAGCAAAGAAGGCTAAATCCCATCATGAAAGAAGTGGTGAATAAAGAAGTAATAAAATTACTAGATGCAGGTATCATTTTCCCTATTTCTGAAAGCAACTGGGTTAGTCCGGTTTAATGTGTGCCCAAAAAGGGAGGAATGACCGTGATTGAGAATGAGAAGAATGAGCTAATTCCTACCCGCACTATTATTGTTGGAGAGTTTGCATTGATTATCGAAGGCTCAACAAAGCAACCCACAAGGATCATTTTCCACTCCCATTCATTGACCAAATGCTAGACAGATTAGCAGGTCTTGAATATTAATTCTTTCTGGATGGGTACTCAGGTTACAATCAAATTGTCATATGCCCAGAGGATCAGAAGAAAACCACGTATACTTGCCCTTATGGCACCTTCGCCTTCAAGCGAATGACATTTGGTTTTTGTAATGCACCAACCACCTTCCAGAGATGCATGATGGCTATTTTCACTGACATGGTGGAAAAATTCGTAGAGCTATTCATGGATGACTTCTCAGTATTTGGGTCATGTTATGATGATTGTTTGAAAATTTTGAGCATGGTGTTGGGCCGTTGTGAAGAAACGAATCTGGTGTTAAATTGGGAGAAATGTCACTTTATGGTGCAGGAAGGCATCGTTTTGGGTCATAGAGTATCTAAAAGTTGCATCGAAGTTGATAAGGCAAAAGTAGAGGCAGTATAAAAACTACCTCCACCAATTTTCGTGAAGGGCATCCGGAGTTTCTTGGGACACACAGGATTTTATAGGTGCTTTACTAAAGATTTTTCTAAAATTGCTACTCCATTGTGCAGGTTGCTGGAAAAAGATGTCAAGTTCAATTTTGATGCACCCTGCTTGAAGGCATTTGAGAAGCTCAAGATGAAATTGGTAGCTGCCCCCATAATTGTTGCACCTGATTGGTGAGTACCATTAGAACTTATGTGTGATGCAAGTGACCATGCAATTGGGGCAGTGCTAGGCCAAAGGAAAGACAAGGTGTTTTATTCCATCTATTATGCGAGTAAGACCCTTGATGATGCACAACAAAATTACACCACCATTGAAAAGGAGCTGTTAGCTGTGGTGTGGGCCTTTAAAAAATTCCGGGCATACTTGGTGGGCACGAAAGTTATTGTCCACATAGATCACGCAGCAATCAGGTATTTATTTACAAAGAAAGAATCTAAAGCTAGATTGATGCGTTGGGTTTTATTATTGCAGGAATTTGATGTGGAGATAAGAGACCGGAAGGGCACTGATAACCAAGTAGCTGACCATCTGTCAAGGCTGGAAAATCATGATCATGTTGAGGAGGGTGGAGATATTAAAGATGTTTTTCCTGACGAGCAACTTTTTGCAATAACCCAAGGCCCTCCTCCATGGTATGCCGATTATGTGAATTATCTGGTGAGTGGGGTACTTCCTCCGGAAATAGAATCTGAAGCAAGGAAGAGGTTCTTACGCGATGTGAAATTTACTACTGGGATGAGCCCTACCTGTACAAAGAATGTGGTGATCAGTAAATGAGGAAATTTATTCTTGATATAGAAGTGGAACGGGTGTTGTATGATTGTCATGCATCACCATATGGGGGCGATCGAACAGCAGCGAAAGTGCTACAATCTGGTTTCTTTTGGCCAACGCTATTCAAAGATGCCCACGCATTTGTTAAAAAGTGTGACCAGTGCCAGAGAACATGAACGATAACAAGGAAGCACGAGATGCCTTTGAATAATATCTTGGAGGTAGAGATTTTTGATGTATGAGGGATAGAATTTATGGGTCCATTCCCATCATCCAGGGGAAATAAATACATTTTGCTGGCAGTTGACTACATGTCAAAATGGGTGGAGGCAATCGCATTGCCGACGAATGATGCACTTGGTTGTCGCTGCGTTTGTGAAGAAGAATATATTCTCCAGATTTGGTACTCCATGGGCCTTGATTAGTGATGAAGGAACCCACTTTTGCAATCGGTTGTTGAATAACCTTTTAGCTAAATATGGGGTCCCTCATTGAGTGGCAACAACATATCACCCTCAAACAAATGGACAAGCAGAGGTATCCAACAGATAAACTAAGCAAATATTAGAGAAAACGGTGAATGTGAACAAAGATTGGGCTGCTAAGTTAGATGATGCCTTATGGACATACAGAACAGCGTACAAAACACCAATTGGGGCATCACTATACAAACTGGTTTATGGGAAGGCATGCCACTTGCCCGTAGAGCTTGAACATAAGGCAAATTGGGCCATCAAAAAGCTAAACATGAACCTCGAAGCTGCGGGTGAGAAAAGATTGCTGCAGTTGGATGAATTTGAGTTCATGTTGGACTCATATGAAAATGCCAAACTTTACAAAGAAAAAAAGACCAAGAGATGGCATGACAAACATAAAGCCGCGTCATTTTGAGCCAGGCCAACATGTATTATTATTGAATTCAGTTGTTGAATAGAGTTTTAGCTAAATATGGGGTCCGTCATCGAGTTGCAACTGCATATCACCCGCAAACTAGTGGACAAGCAGAGGTATCCAATAGAGAAATCAAGCAAATACTAGAGAAAATAGTGAGTGTGAACAGGAAATATTGGGCTGCTAAGTTAGATGATGCCTTATGGGCATACAGAACAACGTACAAAACACCAACTGGGGCATCACCGTACAACCTGGTCTATGGGAAGGCATGTCACTTGTCCATAGAGCTTGAACACAAGGCGTATTGGGCCATCAAGAAGCTAAACATGAACCTTGAAGCCGCTGGTGAGAAAGGATTGCTGCAGTTGGATGAATTGGATGACTTCAGGTTGCACTCATACGAAAATGCCAAACTTTACAAGGAAAAGACCAAGAAATGGAATGACAAACATATAAATCCGTCTCATGTTGAGCCAGGCCAACATGTATTATTATTCAATTCTAGGCTTAGACTGTTTCCTGGGAAGCTGAATTCGAGATGGTCAGGCCCATTTGAGATAGTAGAGTCACCCCATATGGTGCACTTGAGTTGCGAGCTATACATGGTGAAAGAAATTATTTGGTTAATCGACATAGAGTCAAACACTATTGGGGTGGCACCATAAATCGTGAGAAGACCAAAGTCGTGCTTGCTGATGAGTGAGGCGAGATTCTGCGTCGTGCCGCGACGTTAAATCAGGTGCTTCATAGGAGGCAACCTATTGACTTTTTGTAATAGTCGTGCCACGACATAAACTAAGGCGCTTATTGGGAGGCAACCCAATACTTAGTTAAATCTTAGAATAACTAGAAGTAGTTTTTGTAATTATAGGTACTAACGAGCTTGCGAGTGCACTCGGGTGTAAGGATCAGTGTGCTAGCATGACGGAAAGCTTGGATAAAGCCATGGGACACTGGGCGATAAATCCCTAACGCCTGGCTAAAGCCAGGGGGTATCGAGTGATAAGCCCCTAACGCATGGCTAATGCTAGGGGGGACAGGGCGATAAGCCTCTGATGCCTGGATAACGCCAGGTTGGTCTGGGCTTTTTAGCTCTAACGCCTGGTTAACGCCAGGGTGCCCGGGATTTATGACTACAATGCACATGATATGCCAGGTATGTTCCACTTCTTATTTTTTTCATCTCCCAACTCTCTCTAAAGAAAGGGCTTACTCACAAGAACACCACCAACACCGATTTGCTCGCACACTCATACCAAAAGACGTAAATTAACACACACATCTTTACCCACACAACAAGTTCACAGCACACAAAAATCTGCACAATTTCCATTTCGTGGTGCACTTCATCCGACAAACACACATCAAGCGTTGACGTATGATTCTATCCCTACCCTTTGTTTCTTCGAATTGGGTATAACAATTATGAAAGATGTAGCCTTTATTCATGGTGATTCTTTATGGGTTTATGCAATTCATGATCATATTGTATTATGTTGTGAATCCCAATCCCCGAAACCTTTAGGAATGGGCTGAAATTTTGAAGCTAAGTGGTATTATGGAACCCCAACCAGATTTGGGTACATGAGGCACTCCCTCAAGTCCATAAGAGCTCCCATGGCAGTTGTATTATCCAAGTGCTCGATGTAATGCCCCAACGGCAATACATATCCCATGTGGAGCCCGAGTCTCCGGGAAACTAACCACTAGTGTCATGCTTCGTGAATTCTATGATTTTAAGTGTGAAGAGGCTCACGAGAAGCCGTATGTGTCAAATTGTTCGTAAACGTGCCAAGGTGAAGTCTGAGTAACCTTGGAAAACTGGAAAGGCTTATAGTGCACACGTTGTGACACCCACTAACAACTGATCATGTGTGCAGGGAAAAAATGATGCTACCCAGAAGAGACACATGCAAAGGAAAGGCCACGTCTTCGGCCCCAGCGAAAAGCAAAGCAAAAACCCTACACCTCAGAAGAAAAGAAAAGGGGGAGATGTTACTTCCAGTATGACTGGTGAGGAAGCAGTAGCTGCTGTCGCTGCTATTAGACAGCAGCCCGTTGGTCAATAGGAATATGGTATCAACAGCATACCAGCACAATCCAGGAAATGGTATGCAGGCTGCAAGCCAAAACATGTTCACCCTGAAGGGGCCATTAAGGAAGGGAGTCTGAGAACAAAATTCCCAGCGATTTGGAGGAGCATCCATGAGTTGGGTTTGGGATATGTGTTCAGGCACAATGGTCATATCAACCTTAATTTAGTCCGGGGATTCTATGCAGGGTTTGACCCCAAGGACAAGGACGGATTGGTGCCAATTCGTGGGCACTTGGTGGATTTTTCGGCCAAGGCAATATGAAATTTTCGAGGTGCACCAAATGTTCCGGTGGAGCCTCTAGAGCAATTCATCCGCCATCCCAACTATAGAGAGGTGAGGCACGGACTGTGTGGGGTTAAATCTAAGGCTGCTTGGATTCGGGATAGAGGCACAAATCGCCATAAAAGGTTTCCCAAGAAGAAAATAAAGGCTGAAACCCAGGTGTGGCTTAAAGTTATTAATGCACGGATACTACCATGCAATCATGACACCTTAATCAACCGAGAGAGGATTTGTGTGCTTTACTTCCTCATGACGAGGCAGAGAGTGAATGTGGGCCATCTGTTGCGCTACAAACTGGGGTTAGTGCGTTCAAGCAATAGAATCGTTCGAATACCATTCCCAAATTTGACCATACCATTGATCAGCTTGCACGAGAGACTGATACCACTGGCTTAAGACTGAAGAAAGAGTCTTCACTGACCATTGCAGAGCGCAATGTGCGGGATGATAGCTTCATGGCCCATCTTTATGGGATGATGGATTTGCAGTTGCGAATAGGAGGTCGGCCATCGTCAGTTGATGAGAGATATGAGTTGGATCAGAGATACCCGCTCAATGCTCACGCTCAGAAGATGATTGGAGCGGGTGAGGGATACAGGCTCCCAGATGACGAGGATATCAACACACCTGACGATTCTGATGCAGAGCCGATGCACTCAGATGAGGAAGATGATGAAGAAGATGTGCATGAGGAGGAATGGAGAGAGTCAGATGATAAGGACGCTGAATGATTAGGGATTTCTTGTACCTTGCTTCTATTACTTGTTTTGTCTATATATGATGCAATGAGGACAATGTATAAATTAAGTGTGGGGTGCTATACATATGTATTGTGGAATTATTGTACCATATGTGGTGTCGTGTTGTAGTTTTCTATTCATGATAGTAAATGATTTTTATTTTAAGTCTTGTAGTTGTTTTTTTTATATATATAAATATGTGGACTTCTCTCGGCGATGGATCTCTTAGACAGTTCTCTTGAGGGAAGTAAGTCTAAAGAAAATACAAAAAAGATTTTTGTTTTAGGTAGTGTAGTAATTCCCCCTTGGTTTTTCTTTGGACCACGGTTCTTTTCCAAGGGTGTAACTTGAACCGGGTACTTTAAATTATTATTATTATTTTTTTAGAGTAGTTAGGAAGAAACTGAGTTACTCTAAAATACCCTATGACACGTTTAATGCCGGCATATTAGGTTATGACATATATGCTGCTTTCCCTTATATTTTTGTTTTAGATAGTGGTTAATTATCTCAATTTTGTGTGCTTGCTTGACTTGAGAGTTGGATAAAACCGTTGTGATTGAGTCATGTGTAATGTGTGAGTGAATTTTAGTGATTTTCTACGCTATCCTGTGTAGTATAGAACTTGCCCCTGTGTTAATCGAAGCGAAATTGTAGGTTATGCTAGTCTAGGGGATGACGTAGGCTTTTTCTTGCTTGATCATGGATGTGCTTTTCACATAAGAATTAAAAATTTCCATTGCTAGCCCCTTTGAGCCGTTTGACCTTTTCTTTGGTACCCACATTACAAGCCGTACCCCTATTTTGTTCTTAAATTGAGATTTATTGCACCTTTTCCTCCTAAGGCACTTAGTCGCTAAAAGAAGTAAGATGAGATATTGGGGAGTAGCTTTTTAGTAGATCCATGGAAAGTTCTGTTAGTGCACTAAAAATTGTATTCAAAAAATCACTAGCCATTGAATCTTCATGTATGGAGTGTGTGTAGGAAAGAAAGAAAAAAATGATAGTAAAAGTATGTATAAATAGATATACACCTCCAATTTTTATTAATTTGTGCTAGTAAAAATATAGAAGTGCTTAAGTGAATAAGGGCTATGTTGAATACGAATTGTGGCAAGGGAATTTTTTGAGAAGAATATGTGTTGATTTGTGAAGGTAGTGTATTAAACTGCTTAGGAGGGTTAGTCACTATTCCTAAATATATCCTACCCGTCCCTTAGCCTACATTACAACCTTAAAAGTCCTAATTGATCCTAGATTTGGCTAACTTGAATTAGTGGAGATCTACACTAAGGGCAAGCTTATGGTACGACCACGGGATGCATATGAACTCTTTGTGAGAGTGAGTGACTTTGTTCAATTGTGTGATGTCCTTAAATAATGTTCAAAAGAATATTTGAATGTGTGGACTAGTT
>ML404452.1:0-60921 GCA_005239525.1 Nicotiana knightiana | reverse complement strand
AAACTGTTATCAAATAAAAACAATTACGAATAAGAAAACATTTCCCTCGTACTTATTAGAAAACTGTTTCCAAACAGTTGCGGGTAAAACCCCCAATCTTTATAAAAACTGTTACTAGTAAAAAATAGTTATTTCCTTGTATTAATATCGAAAAACTGTTACCTATGAAAAACAGTTACGAAATACAAGAGTATATCAAAATCTGTGAAACAAAAGACAGTTACAAGCGTGAGTTTTAGACGATAACCAAACACATGTAAAATGTCATGGAAGTTCAAACAAAAAACTTTCCTTGGAAACATTCTTAAACATGTGTAAAATTCCTATCACTCTATTGCATTATCATGAAGTTGAGACGTCTTCTTCATGTCAATTATAAAGGGCCCTCTTCCATAAACTATGCCTATTACAAAAAGGCACACATTTAATATGACACCGTGCCTATTATAAAAAAGGTACGAGTAGTCTAAAGCATTCCACATGCAAAACTCGAAGGTAAAACTAAAACCTCGAAAAATAAAGCATGCAAAAGACTTAAAGAGTGAAACAGAAATTCAACAAAAGTCGAACTAACATTTATATATTAAAAACGGCTAAAACTAAGTATTAACTTATATTTAGCCGTATAAGATTTTTATATTTACATTGTGGTGCCCCTAAGTTGTCATTTGGGGACTTAAAGGAAATCCAAATTTACCCCCGATGGGACTGGGGGTAACCACCAATTGATACAAAGAAAAATAAAAAAGGGATAAACTAACTAGATTTTTTCAAGAGAAGGGTTGACTTCAGAGGCAGAAGGAGCGGGAGCAACTGAGGATGAAGAGGCATGATCGGCTGGAATCTCACCATCAGGTGAAGAGAGGTTATGACCCTGTTGAGCCTTCTCCATGGCTTCCTTAGTTTTGGCTATTTCAGCACTAAGGTCAAACCCCTCTTGACTCATTTCCATCAATGTGTCAAGGCGAGAATTCATATACGCCAGCTCACATCGAAAGCAACCACCTCTTCCAAATCTTCATAATCTTGTGCCCACACTTGAAGCTCATCCCTCAACCCGTCCTTCTCCGCCTCCGCAGCTTCATGAGCAGCCCTTAATGGAACAATCGAATCCTCTAAAGTTTGAGCTTTGTCTAAAGCCATTCGAAGATCTTCTTGAGTACGAGTGAGTGATTGCACGAGCTCGCCTAAGTATTCTTCTTTCTGCCCCAGCAAGTTCTTCAAGTCTCTAATATCCTCTGAGGCACGGGACAGCTGCTCCGTGAACGAAGACTCCAGAACACTCTTATCTTTGTCAGCTTGACTGCAAGAAGCCCGCTTCGCTGGTAGTTCTGCTGCCTNGTCAATCCTTAGGCTATCATATTGTGCTTTCCAATTATCAACTTCTGCCTGCAACTCTCTTGTCTCTTGGTCTGTGTTTGAAATCCTCTTCATAAGCTCCATGCCTATAAGGTTAATCTACAAGAAATTAACCAGTCAGATATGGTAAATTTCATATACGAGAGTGAAGGAGGATAACTTACACCATACCTTCAAAGAGGTATGCACGACCTCATTAGCCCATGTAAGAGCATCGTGGCTAGCTAGCTTTGCTTTCTCAGCGGGACCTATCAAAGGCTTGAGCCACACTTCAGGCTCACCCGTCTTCTTGAAAAGGTTTCCCTCAGCTAGAACCTCTATTACCACTTGCCGCATCTCTCTGCTGGAAGACCCTACTTCCCTAGCGGAAGGCATGGAAGCAGGCAGAGATGGAATAGCAACATGCACGGAAGGTTGAGGAGCTGGAGAAGCCACGGGCAAAGAAGAAAGCATGGAAAGTTGAAGAGTTGAAGAAGTTACAGGCAAAGCAGCAGCAAAAGTTGAGATAGCCAAAACAATAGATGAAACAACTTCTCTCAAAGAAGTAGGAAAGACAACAGCCAAAGGGACGTCGTTAGGAGCTAGATCAATACCACCATGAATAGGGGAATGCGAAACATCATCAAAGACAGGGGGCTCAATCACAGACATGGGAGGCAAGGTTGAGGCAGTAGGCTCATCATCTAAGACCATTCGCCTTCTCTGTGGCATGTGCACTGAAGCACCCTCTTCCTCTTCCTCTATAGAACGAGACTCACTAATCTTCCTCTTCGAGGGAGATGAACCAACAATAATTTCCTGGGCTTGAGCCAAGGACATCTTCGGGATAGAGGAAGCAGACACCCCACGAGCAGAGAATCCTATTAAAAAAAGAAAAAAGTTAAATGACAAAAAAAAAAGACTTGAGTAAGGAAAGAAGCAAGAACAAAAGCTTCACTTACCGTGGGTTTTTACTTGCCAACCATACCTCCCAGCGAGGTACTTCCAAGATCTTTCTTCTGAAGAAGAAACAGATAACAGTTTTTCTACCTAATCACGAATACCGGAGACATTCTCAACAATATTCATGATTGCTGAGAAAAGGAAAATAAGCAGATACAGTGTTAAATAAAACATCTCAAGTCAAAACAAGAAAAAGTAAATGCAAGCTAAAGCATGCTTACGTGTGCGATTCCACTTCTCAGGGAAGGGAAGATTTTCTTCACCCACTAAACCAGCAGTGGGAACAACAACATACCGGAGGTACCAACCCCTATCCTTATCGTCTCCAGGGGTTACCAACACTCTTTTGCTTCTAGCAGTCAGAGTAAAAACCCCTTCACTAAATAAGGTAGGAGAGTAGAGGTGAATAAGATGGTTCAAGGTAAAAGGAACCGAGGCTAAAGAAACCAAACTCCTAAGGCATGCGACAACTCGCCACACAAGCGGGCCAACTTGTCCTAAGCAGATATTGAAAAAACGGCAAAACTCAATTATAACTGGGTCAATGGGGGGTCTAAACCCTGAAGTGAAAGGATACATATAAACAAAAGAATATCCCGTCTTGTAAGACATTATTCTTTGATTACTATTTGGAATATAGACAGGAAAGTTAGATTTCCAAAAGCATTCCCTACAAACAAGGGAAATCTGACCCTCAGTTATAAGGGTTGGATATCTTTCTACACTATCAAGAGAAGAAGATTGATCTACAAGAACTTGACTATCCCTAGCGAAAACAAACTCAGCAGGGACAATTTCATCGACTCCAGGTTCACGAAGGCGTTCGCCTCTACCTCTAGACAAAGACCGAGAAACCCTAAATTTGGGAGAAACTAGATATCTAGTGGAAAGAGAAGGAACTATCTGAGAAGAAGAAGAGCCCCTCGAAGGAGTGGATCCTAGACTTCTAAGTCTACCACCCCTCCGACTCCTAGTCGGAGCAGAAGAAGGCGCTAAACTTTCAATATCTATTACTCTTTGAGGTTGGTTTGAAGAAGACATGTTTACAAAGGCAAAGAAGAAAGTTCTTTACAAAGACAAAGTTAGAAAAGTGTTTCGTAGAAGCAAAGAAAAGAAAACATGATTTATACTTGAAGACAACTGTCAAACATGAAGAAAAAGGAAAATAATGATGAAAATTCATAATTGAAGATATCACTTCGGGACTGTCACAGCCGTAAAAAGCCCTAAAAGGTGCTGAGTAAATGCAGAACCAATCCGAAAAGGACACGTGGTATGAGCATCAAATGGAAGTGAAAATGACGCCTATGGTGCAGAGAAGGATACAATGATTCAAGGAAAAACGACAGCAAAATATTCCCCCCATAAATGAATATCCACTTACCAAATATTAATCGTTAAATATATAGTAAGTGGGGGGACTATCTGTATTGGTAAAAAAAAGAGTTTCACACGTAAGCCAGCTTTTGACAACTCAGCTAGTCACGAAGACACAGGAAAACACGACAGCTGGACGTGACTCCTTGAAGAGATACGGTACAAAGAGGCACAATTCAATAAACCCACGAACTTATCAGCCACGGGAAACTCAACTTGAACAAAACGGGAGAGAGGCATGGCTAGAATGAATCTATACAAAGCTACGAGCAGATTCAGGGATCCACAATTAATTACTCGAACGTTATGTAACTGAACCCCAATTACCGGTATCCTTTGTAACGCCTCATTAATGTCATAATTAGTCATTAATGAGTAATCATATCAAGAACCGTACGTNTCGATCTTTTATTTCTGCAATATTGTTTATTATTCATTTTTCCCATTATCTTGATTATCAGTAACCCGTATTCATATTAAAAATAAGCTTTAGTCAAAGGGTCTAATTTTTTGGTTAAACAAATATGTTTTGTTAATGTCATAATTAGTCATTAATGAGTAATCATATCAAGAACCGTACGTTATAAGAATCTCCTATATAAGGAAGGAGAATACAACTTGTAAAGGCATCTGATTCTCGAATACAATCAACATCGATCTTTTATTTCTGCAATATTGTTTATATTTCATTTTTCCCATTATCTTGATTATCAGTAACCCGTATTCATATTAAAAATAAGCTTTAGTCAAAGGGTCTAATTTTTTGGTTAAACAAATATGTTTTGAAAAAGTATGTCCAAACACATTTTCATCTTCAAGCCAAACTTCACCCAAAACAGATTTTTCAAAATAAATTTGGGAATTTATGGCCAAACGCTAGCTAAATAACTTCAGCATCTTCTGCTGAAGTTTTTGAAAAAGCTTTATGACAAAACTAATTAACCCAGGACAAAACTTCAGCATATTGAGTGCTGAAGTTTTTACAACTAAACTAAATAACTTCAGCATTTTCTACTAAAGTTTTTGAAAAAGCTTTATGACAAAACTAACTAATTCAGGACAAAACTTCAGCATATTGGGTGCTGAAGTTTTTACAACTAAACTAAATAACTTCAGCATCTTCTGCTGAAGTTTTTCAATAAACTTTTTATGAGAAACTATTGATTTCAGGACAAAACTTCAGCATATTGGGTGCTGAAGTTTTTACAACTAAACTAAATAACTTCAGCATCTTCTGCCGAAGTTTTTCAAAAAGCTAATGACAGCAAAACTAATGAATCCAGGACAAAACTTCAACATATTGGGTGCTGAAGTTTTTACAACTGAACTAAATAACTTCAGCATCTTATGCCGAAGTTTTTCAAAAAGCTAATGACGACAAAACTAATGAATCCAGGACAAAACTTCAGCATATAGAGTGCTGAAGTTTTTACAAATGAACTAATTAACTTTGCAGAAGATGTGGAAGTTTTTGAAAAAGTTTTATGACAAAACTAATTAATCCAGGACAAAACTTCAGCTTATTTAGTGCTGAAGTTTTTACAAATGAACTAAATAACTTCAACACTTCTGCTGAAGTTTTCGAAAAAGCTTAGAATACTGAAGTTTGTGTGAAAGTCTTTGTTACTTCAGGCTCGTATGCCTAATTTATGCAAAAAGTGGGCACACTTGTAATTTTTTTTGTAAAATGGGTATAAGTTAAAATGTGACCCAAAAAACAGGCATAAATGTCTTCTTAAAATCAAAAGAAACAAAAGGAAGAGAAAATTAGCTTTGTGAGTACGCGAGAAGTGCGGGTTCAAAAGTTTGGTGGAGGCTATCCAATCCGAGTCAGAAAAACTCATCAAATCTGCTGTTAACGAATTAGGGCTTCGCAAACCCTAGCTCTTTTTTTCCTTTCTTTCGGAGAAGACAAGAAAAAAAATGGTGTTCTACTTTAAGGCCCGACCCGAATCCGGTGACTACACCATCTTTATGGGTCTTGATAAGTACGAAAATGAAGAACTCATCAAATATGGCTTCCCTGAAGACATCTGGTAACGACCCCTTTCTTGATTTTATATTTGCTGTTTTGGGTATAATTGACTACTTTTTTTTGGTTCAAGATATGACCTTTTTTGTTGTTTTGGGTAGAACTGAGTGCACTTTTTGGTACAATTAGACCTCCTTTTTTTTGGTTTTGGGTAAAATTGAGTACTTTTTTGGTGCAAGATTAGACCTTTTTGGCTCTCACCATTAAGAACCCTTTTTCTTCAATTCTCTCTCTTTTTTGTTTGAGTACATATAATGTTGGAAGATTAGACCTTTTGTACTAATTAAAGAAAATGAGCACTTGTTTGTACTTACAGAAGTTGTTGTGTTTTGAGGAATTTTGGGTTGTGTGGTATGTGGTTTGACTTTGTGCTATGTGCTGTTAAGTTCATATTCTTAAAATGCCCATTACATTGGTTTGCTGTTCTTGATTTCCTCCTTTGGTCGTTCATTGTTTGTATTTCAGCTGATCAAGTAAGAGTATTTCTTTTTATCTTTTCTGAGTCTCAGTTTTCACCTTGCAAGAAGTTTTGCTAATACTGTTTTCCTATATAAACTTGTATATGCGTAGACAGGGTCACATTGGTTGTGTGTATATTTGAGCTTCACTTTGTTTCTTAAATTCAGTTGTGATAGCTATAGTTGAGTGCATATGTTGTTGCAAATTGAGAAAGAGCAAGCAAAGAAGAGGTTTCTCTCATTATAAGTGTTTTACAAATATCTTAATATATTAAATGGGACGTAGTGAGAGGCATAGATTCTTTCTAAGTAGTATCAATAATTTCTTGTATTTTGAATCTGGGACATAAGTACATATCTACAGATTCTCAACAGAATGCTTGCAGACTACAGAGTGTACCAGATTTTGTTTCAATTCTTCGCTGATTCTTAATATTCCCCTATAGTTGGACACATATATTGTATGCTTCGAGCTTGTTGCAAATATAACTAATCTTGGAGCCTCAAAGAAATTGTAAGGACAATGGCTAAATGGTTATTTGAATTGGCAAAACTAGTATCATTAATTCTAACTCAATGTTTTGTTTGACGAAGCGGTAATCTGTTTGTATGTGTATCGTTTTAAACACGTGATTTGAAGCAAGTATGCAGTGTGCTTGATTGTCAAAAGTCAGTTTTATTTGTGCATTCCCTCCTTATTCAAACTCAAAAAGAATCTGCTTCAACCACATTAATTTAAGTATGACAAAAACTTTGGCTTGATGCTGTTCTTCTGCCTTGATTGGCCACACATCTTGTTTTTATTTTCGGAGATATTGTATAAACCTCCACGTTCTCAAAAGAGATAGTATTAAATTCCCTCCAATTAGAACATGAAATCTTGAAGTAGATTGTTTTTGGAAGGAGAGCCTTCCTCGCGTGCATCAGAGTAACCAACGATCTGTGTTTTGTCCGATACACCATGTTCTAGAGATATGTTAACATATCTTAGAATGAGAATTATTGCATTTCAAGTCTGAAGGAGCTTGTAGGAACTGTAGTAGTAAGTGCACTAATAGTGATCAAATGATTGTGGAATAATTGAGTTTACCATACTTTGTCATGAAAGAAATTTGAGTGTACGGCATACCAAAAAGAAATTTATGCTCCTTTTCTTAATTACATGTTTTTCCATGCCTATGGGGTGATTGTTGTTTCTTGGTGTCCCTTGCCTTTTCTCTGTTATCACTCCACGAGTTATCTGGATTAAGAAAGTGAATTCTTTTAGCCCCATGCTACATTTGGATACTCAAAAGTTGTTCTTTCGATTTATACATACCTCGACTAACTTATAGGTTACCTACTAGCTCCATTAGCACGGTACCGAGTAATTCTATCCCATCAAGATTAGATCAAATGAAAGTAGATATCTTTAACTAACCTTCATGTGTTATCTGGATTAAGAAAGTGAATTCTTTTGGCCCCATGTTACGTTTGGATACTCAAAAGCTGTTCTTTCGGTTTATGTATACCTCGACTAATCTATCGGTTAACCTAGTATCTCCATCAGCACGATACCAAGTAACTCTATCCATCAAGATTAGGCCAACTGAAAGTAGATATCTTTAACTAACCTTTTCCTTTGCATTCCTGATAATGTTGGAGGTTATGAAAATGTGGGCTGTTGGTTATTATAGTTGCTTAATCTTTGAAAAGATTAGATTGCTGTAGAGCACATGTTAATATATGCGGACAATCTAGATGATTAACGTATGTGTATCTTTTTTAATTCTTTGATACGTCCGTTAGTTTTATTTGACGATGTTTACTATGATTTAGGTTCCATGTGGATAAAATGTCATCAGCCCATGTTTACTTGAGATTGAACAAAGGTCAGACGTTTGATGATATACCTGAAGGTGTATTGGAAGATTGCGCTCAACTTGTCAAGGCTAATTCTATCCAAGGTAAATATTCCTGTCCCGAAAAATGTAGCACACAATTCATAGGTTGATGTCTTTACATCTCCTCCCACCAAACCAAATTAAAAAAAGAATGGGCAAAGAAGCGTCATTACACCTGCCTTAGGATCTTTGATGGAACATGGTTTTCTGGTCAAGTCTAATCCTTTTTTGAGGATACGAGGGGATGCTTCATCTAAAACAGTTTATTTTTTATCTTCTTGTTGAAAGTTAAAAAGATTAATGAGGTTATATCTTGGAATATGTCTAGATGCCGTGACCTAAAACTCTTACATAAGGACATATCTTTGTATATTGTTATTAGATTAAGTAAGCTCTCTTTTTACACATGATATCATGTCCCACAATCCTATGCAATTTTGGTAAAACGTAAGTAGCTTTTGCCTAAGGCTGCATGTCCGGTCAAAACTTTTCCTTCTTTCTTAAGTCTGCTTGTATTGTCTATTTTGTTTCCACCGCACCTCCTCTTCTCTTCAATAGCTTGTTGTCATTTTTCTTTCGGTAGTTCTTCCTCGGACCCTGCGTAAATGCGGGATGCTTTGTGCACTGGGCTGCCCTTTTAGTTTGGCTTTAGCTCTCTTCCAATAGTTCTTCCCCGGGCCCTGCGTAAACACGGGATGCTTTATGCACCGGATTGTCTTTTAACTTGGCTTTAGCTCTCATCTCTTCCGGCTAGTATTCAATCTTACCCGTCACTATTCATGTCATAGTAAAGTCTCGTGCCACATTTAACATTAGCATCTAGTCAGCTGACACGTCATCCTCCAGTCTACTGAAATGTCATTGTCCAGTCAGCTGAAATGTCTACGCTGTTGTTTTGTGTCACGTCACTCTCTGAGCAACGCAGTATGCCGCCTGTCTATGTGACACATTTTCAATTAGTGTCCTATCGGCGCCATGTCACCATGCAGCGGCACTCTCTAGTCAGCGTCTTTGTAATATCATGACAACATCATCATTGTTCAGACAGCTCCGCAGATCCATGTCTTCATCCGTAACACCTTACTTTCCAATCAATGCTCCTTCAGCGTCACATCCTCTCGTAGTGATATGTCACTTTCAAATTTAGACATGTGAAACTGTTTCGCCACCTTGATTTTGAGGCAGCATGTTGATAGTAAATGATTAATAAAGTTGTTCTTAGATCACAATATGTCTTAAGTTCATGGAATTTAAGTAGGAAATGTTGTAGAAAATTACCTATTTGTTCTTTTTAAATAAAAGAATATTACCTATTTGAGAGTAAATTATCTACTATAGTATTTGTTAAGAGTGGATAATAACTATTTATCATATTTAAGTAACCTTGGAGGAGTTTTCCTCATACAATTGTCACTACATTAAACCAATAAGAAGTTCCTTCTCCCATTTACAATGGGGAGGTTACCTGAGAGTCACTTGTTATGGCTGTTCATGCGCAGTGGAGGATATTTTAAAGTTTGGCATGTTTGGCTAGGTTAGTTGACCGCTTCCTAAGCGCGAAGTTTGAAGACCTTACTCAAGCTTCTGTGGAAGTGAACAGCTACCAAATGTGTTGTTTAACTGTTGATCTGTTGCAATGATACTGCCCAAGTATAAGCTCCTGGCAGTAGATGAAATGCCTAACTTTATTTAAATCAAATGTCTATGTTTAAAGCAGTGTTTTTCAGAGCGAGAAGTCCAAAAAAGTGACAAGGGCCCGAGACATGAAAAGCGAGAAGCGAAGGGCTCGCTTCATTTTAAAAAAAAAACTTTGCATAGATAAGTAAAATAACTAAATGAAAAAGCACTCAGCTAATAATAAATATAAGAAAATCTTTTTTAAAAACCAAAAAGTAGAGAGTCATATATATATATATATATAAGCAAATCTTTGAAGTTATAAGTTGATTTCTTATAATAAAGCAAAAGATTAATAGTTTTTAAAAAGAAAAAGATAAAGAACAAAAAAAAGCTTTAAAATACCGATAAAAAAAGTAAGTAGCTTTTAAATAAAGGTAGAAGAGAACAAGAAACCCTAGCAGCTGGAGCAATTGAACAGCGAAGATGGAGAAGGAAAAAAAAGAGAAGAAAGAAAAAGAAGAATAGGAGAAGGAGAAAAATTATGTGGAGCCAATTTCTAACCCTAGCAGCGAAGGATTGGAGCAGATCAGCAGATGAAGTCTCCTTTCTCAGCAAAATAATCTTCAAGTTTCTTCTTTTCCCTACTTTCTTTTTTCTTCTAAAAACCCGACTCCTGTTTTTTTTATTAAACACAAATGTTAAAAAATAAAAAACTATCGCTTTCTCTGCTTCTCGCTTTTGGATAGAAGCGTCATTGAAGTCGCTTCACCTCACATTCTAGAAGCGTTACCTGCTCGCCTCACCTCACTTCATCTCTTTGAGCGGTGAAGCGGCTGCTTTTCACAAGTCATAATAAAGGTTTAAAGAATCTCGAAAGGCTGCTATTTGAGAGCTTGTTTTTTTATTTAATAACACCATCTTGGCCGATTTGACCCCATTTTGGCAGGAAATAAGGTAAACAATGTTGATGTTGTTTATACTCCATGGCAAAACCTTAAGAAGACGGCTTCGATGGATGTTGGGCAAGTTAGTTTCCACAACCCAAAAATGGTGAGCATATTCATGCATTTAATGTGTTTGTGCTTTAACTGTTGTCTTCTGATTTTGAAATTTCGATACTTTCCGTAGTTGTGGTTGTTTTTTTTTTTCCTTTTTAATGGATGTGAAAGTTAATTCATGTCATGATTTTTCAATAGGTTCGTACTGTGAAGGTTGAGAAGCGAATAAATGAAATAGTCAATAGATTAAACCGTACAAAAGTGGAGAGGAAGCCCGATTTAAAAGGTAAGTTGCACCTTGCTAAGTTTGTTTGCTGGGGAAAAAATAATAACTCATTTCAGTCTACTTCTATGTATAACACTTCCCATTTCTTAGGACTTCTCAATATGCCTGCATAGATCAAAGCTTCATTATTTCAAATGATATCTGGAACATTTGGAGGGAAAAAAATAACAAGTGTTTTGTTTTACATCCTGGTTCATTATTTCAACTTCAGCTTGAAATAGAGAATTTGAAAATTTGGTTTGAGAAGTATTTTCACTCTGAAAACTTCAACTTTATTTACCAAGTGAATTCATGTCCAAACACAAATGAACCATATACCCTTCTCCAACTTCAACTTCAAGTACTCTTTTTCTGAAAATTCGGGCAATGTTGCCCAAATGCCTTAGGCATTAGTATTTGGACTCTGATCGTCCTCGTCAATCTATCAAAGTTAAACTTGTAAGACTCCTGCTAGTTAAGCTGGGTTATGTACAGTGGAATGTAGGGAGTAAACCCATAATCTTCTTGTTAAAGGAAGTGAATTAAGTTTCTCGATAGTAGTTTCACAATTACCCCTTCCTCCTTTTGACTTAGTGTAGATATTTATCTTGTGAAACAGTTCTGAAGTAATGATCCCTCTTTTTTGTGTTTTCAGCTGAGCGGGAGGCCGTCAATGCAGCTGAAAGGGCAGAGAGGAAGCAGCAGCTTAGAGAGAAAGTAAGATTTATCTTTTCTTGGAAAAATATGCCTAGCGTTGAATATGAAAATTGGATACTTCATTGTGTTAGGAATGATATTTTAACATTTCTGGGAAAGTAAGATATAGTGGGAAAACATTCACCGAAATAGAAGCCCTTACCCAGGCCGGCTGACCTTCAAACCTGGGATGTGGCACCCTGTTGAACATGTGTAAACTGGCGTTTTTAAATTTGTGGACCTGAATGGGCTAAAAATTGATGTTGCCTAGTTCATAAGATGTTGAAATTGGGATAAGATGTAACATGTAAGGGCTAGACTTGGTTGCTGGTTGTTATATTTTCCCACAGCGGTCCATAATTATAGCTTATCTTCGCACATCATTTATATTCTGCAAGTCCTTTCACTGGGTCTTCCTAGACTAATATGGTCCTCTGTATTAAACTGGTCAACTTGATACAAACACTGATGTTTACCATTAAGTGTAGAATGTGACAAGACAGAAAAAAGTAGTAACAATTTTAGAGCCTTCTACTTTTTAGGATCTTGTGCTTCAGCTAGCTTCTTTACTTCTTGCGTAGCTTTTCCTGCTACTGTACTTTCTCACTTTTATCTTCTTTTATCTATTTAATATAGTTGTAGTGGTGGTATTGTTTCTGCAGTCAAAACTTCTGCCGTGTAACTTATTCGTCCAGCTTTGGAAAATTTTAAGGCATTCTAAAGCTCATTTCTTTTCTATTTTGAATGACCAGAAACGACGAGAGGATATGGACAGGCTTGAAAAGGAGAGACAGGCCGAGATGAGGAGCTACAAAAATTTGATGGTTGCTGATAAGATGACATCTAACAAAGATATTGCATCAACAAACAAATCCTTGCAAGAGCTGGAGGAAGACTTCATGTGAATGCAAAATCAAGTGGGACTTAATTCTTTTCAATCGATGCCTTGTTTAGAAAAAATTGCTAAATGAGAAGCTGCTTATGAATGCAGAGAGAGGGTAGCAGAAAAAGGAAGAAGGGGATGGGGCATGGGGTGAGGTAATTAATAATTAATCTTTTATATTGTTGTGTGTTATTTAGAAAGAGTTGTGCTAGTTGATCATATTGATCTTTGCAAGGCCTGAACCTCTTTGTTAATAAGGTAAACAGGAGACTATGGGTTGGACTTCCATGAGAAGCTTACTTTGTAAAACCAATGTCAAATTTTAATGATAGATGACTTGTTATGATGAGGAGCTTTTTGTTTATTTACTTTTAACAAAAAATTAAATATTGAATCATAAGAAATGAGATATGATCCTTTATGTTTTGCTGTCAAATTCATTCTCTGCGCTGCCGTCAATTTGCTCCAGCTTTGAGAGGAAAGAATGGATCCAATACTTTATCCTCTTCTACAGCATGCAGTATCCTCGGAGTAATGGTTAAGTTGTTTTCGTGTGGCCTATAGGTTACGGGTTGGAGCCGTGGAATCAGCTACTGATGCTTGCATTAAAGTATGGTGCTTACATACACCCTTTTGGAGTGCAGCCCTTTTTGCGTGAATTACTGGTTGAACAGTTTATGATGTCAAAAGCTTATGTGACAAATTATCACGTGAAGTTACTCCTTTTCTTCCACAAATCATGACATACACTTTCCTATGTTTGATGATAAGACTCAAGTTTAACTGTAAGGTACTCTTCGTTCTGGTCTTTCGAGTTAATCATCAGCGGTTTTATCTCAAAAGGCGACTTAACAATTGAACTTTTAATCCAACCTAAACAACCCTCGCAGTGAATCCCTTTCGAATTAACCATCAGAGTTGGGTTGTTGCAATATTCTTCTTGGCCTTTACCACTTCTAATTCTTTTTTATTTTTTTTTATTTTTAACCTCGTACAAGTAGTTTTAATTTTCTTAGATACATCACTTTTTATCAAGGAAACATTAGTGTATTGAAAAATATCACCAATAAAATTGATGAAATAGCTTTTTACTTCACAAGTTGAAGTTCCTCCTAAGTTTATGAACGTACGTGTGAACTTCCTAACAATTTGTTTCTTCTTTCACCACTAAAATTAAAATGGAAAAAGGGTCAAAATTACCTCGATTATTTGTTAAATGTATTACATTTACCCCCATCCACCTATCAGTCCAAAAACACACACCATGTTATTTTTATTAATGAAACTACTCCTATGTCTAACAACAGCAAATGTGGAGCCCACTTTTAATGCGTTGACAGTGTTTTATTGGGCCACGTGGCTACTAGTTTCACTTCATACATATCAGTATAATATACCCGCCCTATTTATTTCACCCGCCCANAGTCATAAATCTATCTTTGTCCATAAAGCTTTTGCCATTTGACCCCTAATTTGTTGTTTCGGTAATATTTTTATGATCCCATTTACAAAGGAATTTTCCAATACCTCATGTCCTCAATTATTGCAATAAACTCTTCTTTACTTACCAAAATGTATTCTTTTCCATCAGCCTCGCCGTTATTTAAGATGGTTGGTGTTGAGCGAAATTGTAAGTAAGGGTCGAAAATAGAAAAAGGGGTTCTGAAATTTCGATAGACGAAAAAATGAATTTTGGTTATAATTAGCTTAAGAGATGTAAAGAGCCTACGACATTGGGTCGAGTTTGAGAGAGAGAAAGGCTAAATTTGGTGGGCGTGACCCGTCATCGAAAACGGGGACCCGATGAATTAGGTGGATGATTTATTGAAATGTGAAGATTAGTAGCTAAGCTACTAATATAAAGTGAGCTGGAAAGAGAGTGTCACTAAGGTGTTTAAGAGGGATTGCAACGGCGGTGGCGACAATGGTTTGAGAAGTGAAAATGTACTGAAAATAATGAAAAAGGAAAGTGGATTGAAGGAAGCTGCAATTGTTGTTAATTTTCAAGGCTGGAAGACGAAGAAAGAAGAGGATCGGGGAGGATTAGGTGGGTGGAAGTAGGTGTGTTGGATGATAAGGAGGAAAGAAAAAAAAAAAAAAAATTATAAGGCGGGTCAAATAAATAGGGTCAGATTAGATTAATGGACGGATATTAGATTTATGTTTGGTTTCTAAACGAAAGTAAAAATAGCACGGGCTAGCCAGTTTTCGGACTGGTCATTCAAAAATAGCCAGCGTTTGCCAACTCATTGAAAAACAGCAATTATTTTGCTGCAACATAGACCGGTCCAGCATAATATACTGGAGTATGGTGCACGTGTGTATGAATTTCCAGCATATTATGTTGGAACTCCAACACGCGAAAAGTTCCAGCATAATATACTGAAGATTCGAGCACCTGTGTATGAACTTCCAGCATATTATGCTGGACCGTTATACTTTGCTAGATTATACTGTAGTTTCAATATATTATGCTGGAGTATTTTTCGGATTTTGAACAGTGTTTTCGTTCAGATTTATCTTTACATGAAAAGTGGCTAAATTTCGGTTACTTTTAAAACTGTGGCTATTTTTGAATGACCACTTGTAAATCTGGCTATTTTTTAATTTCTCTCTAAATGAGATAGTCACGTGGCTCGATAAAAATACGCCAACACATTAACTTGAAGGCCCACATCTACTTCGTTAAACGTAGTGGTAGTTTTATTAATAAAAATAATGTAGTGTGTATTTTTGGACTGATAGATGAATGTAATGTATATTTTTGGACTGATAGGTGGATGGAGGGTAAATGTAAACCATTACCAAACACTAAGAATAGTTTAGGCCCTTTTCCGAAATTAAAATGAGATGCTTAGTGATTTTAATTCGCTTAAAAGTCTACATTTTAAAAGGATTCTTCTGAGTTCTAAATGCATAAAGATTCTTCCGTAGATTAAAAGAGTTTAATAGGTAAGAAAATTGTATACACATGTGATCATGAAATAATGACTAATTATTAGACATTAGTGAAAGTTAATTAATAAATAGGTGGAATATTAGCTAATAAGTAGGATATCAGTACGCTATTTAGTATACAAGTAAAGAAATAAGTGCCCTTAAAGAAATATACAAAAAGATTATGGCCACAATCTTAACCATAATAGTCGTTGATCAGTGGCGAATCCAAGAATTTGTGTAAGCAGGTTCAAAAGACGAAAGTGTCTAATAGCATAAGTGGTATCGGATATGACAAGTAGGATTTGATCATTTTATTATCCTTTTTTGCTCTTAACACAATATCAAAATGAAATTATTCTAAAGTTGGTACTCTTTAATTTTAACCAAACTGAAAATATTTTATGAAGGTTAAAATTTTTTATTCATATCTCTATTCTAGGAAATTTATCTATTTAATTTAACAAATTTTACTTCAAAAAATTTAATTTAACAAATATTTATTACTCCAAGATATTTAAATAAATATAGAGTTTTCCTTGTTACAAATAACAATCTAGAGTTGCACACACCATTCTTTACGAGTCCTCCTTAAACGTTATATATCAATATACACAGTATAATTCTTCGACGAAGCGAGTTTAACTAAACCCTCTTGACACCATATGGGTCCGCCACTATCGCTGATATGAAAGATTTTGACACTAAAATATTACTCCAACATCTTTTAGTAACACGTGAATATGAGAAAAATGTAGTAATGATGAAAGTAGCATCCATATAATTTCTTGTAGGTATAGCATGTCTAAGAGTTTTGTTTTGACGGTGAAACATATTCACATCGTCAAAGATCGTGATGGAGTGATAAGTAGCTCTCCATCTTAATTAAAAATCGATCTTAGTAGGAATACTTTATCTCCAAAAGAGACTTTTCGACATGAATCCAAATTAATCGAACCCCAAACGAATATCAAACACCAGATGAGAAACTAAAAAAAAAAAAAAAAAAAAAAAAAAAAAAAAAAAGCTATTTATAATAGTTGGTGTGAATCAATTAGGGCGGTCGGAATGTAATAATAATTAAAAATGAAGGATAATTTCAAAGATTTCCCCTCAAATTTAGCCTTATAACATCAATTTCACTTCTGGTTTCCCATATTACACTGAACTTACTTATTTTGAATTTTTTGTAATGAAACTTTTTTGTAATGGTAAAACTCATCTGATATTCGAGAGTGCTTCTTTTGTGGCATTAAAAAGTGAGTACTAAATTTTGGGACAAAAATCTTAAAATACATCTTTAGATTAGAATTATTCTTCCTACAGTGCTCCAATTAACAAATTACGCATGCAATGAGATCGTTCCAACTCATACACTAAGAAAAGGGAAGGTGATTATATTGAGAAAGTATTTCTCTTAGTGTATGCGTTGGAAAGAAAGTAAGCCTCGCGTCGCCGCCGTCGCCCGCTCGGCTCAGCTTCGGCTTCAGTCAAAGATTGATTGATTAATTATTTTGGACAAAATTTCTTTCAATAAATTAATAATTAATTTAATTAATCAACTAATAGTCAACCCGGAATAAACTAGGACCCGCGACGCGATGCGACCCGGTTCGTTTCTTTCCCGAATTACTTTAATTTATTTATCGGAATATTTTAAACGGGAATCGTTACCGCCTATTCCAATAGCGATGGTTGTTTCTGAAAGATTGCAAACTTTTCAGAAACGATGCAAGAAGATGACTATAAATATGTCTAGATCCTAGAATCTTTCCTTACGAAATTTTCTGAACTTCTTCTCCTTCTTCCGCACAATTAAATTCTAATGTGGTTTACAACCTTCAAGTGGTTCGCTATTTCATCGGTGTTTTGATACCGATACTCAGGTGAATTAAATCGTTCTATCCTGGGAGGATAATATTCCAACACCTCGGGTACTTGAGGGGAATAATTTTCTTAAGGACACGCTGTGCATTCAGTTGGGGAAGCCATCCTTACAACTAACTGAATTCTCAACAGAGTACCCCACAGTAAAACGCAATCTATTCCATATGAAAAATGGAAAGGAAGAAAATCCAACTTGAAATATTTTAAAGTGTGTGGGTGTTTAGCAAAGGTATAGGCACCTTTACCCAAAAGGGTAAAAATCAGACCAAAAATTATGGATTGTGTTTTCATTGGATATGCTACAAATAGCAAAGCATTTCGATATTTGGTTCATAAATATGATAATCTCGAAATTCATGTCAATACGGTAATTGAATCAGATAACACTGAATTCTTTGAATAAATCTATCAGTAGAAAACTGAATGCGAGTCGTCAAGTGAAAAACCTAAACGACCACGAGAAGAACCAAAGGAAAGTACTCCAACTGAAGAGGATCCAAGGCGTAGCAAACGTCAAAGAACATCTACTTCCTTTGTACAAGATTTTGTGACATTCTTGCTTGAAAATGAGCCTCAAACTTTCAAAGCAGCTATGTCTCTTCTGATTCAGCATTTTGGAAGAGGCAGTCAATAGTAAAATTCAATCAATTTTGGATAATCATACATGAAAATTGGTTGGTTTTCCTCCAGGGAATAAGCCTTTAGATTTCGAAATGGATCTTTAAGAAAATGAAAGCTAATGGCACTATTAACAAATATAAAGTAAGACTTGTTGTCAAAGGTTGTAGACAAAAGGAAGCTCTTGATTACTTCGACACTTACTCACCGGTAACAAAGATACCATCTATTAGGGTGTTAATGGCATTGACGGCTGTGTATGGTCTTGAAATCCATCAAATGAATATTAAAACAACTTTCTTAAATAGAGAATTGGAGGAAGAAATTTATATGGAACAACCTGAGGGATTTGTGGTTCCTGGTAAAGAAAAAAAAGTGTGCAAATTTGCTAAATCGCTTTATGGACTTAAACAAGCACCCAAACAATGACATGCTAAATTTGATCAAACAATTTTGGCAAATGGTTTTAAAATCAACGAGTGTGACAAATGTGTTTACATTACAAACACTCCAAGTCATGAAGTTATTGTTTGTTTATATGTTGATGACATGTTGATAATGAGCAAAGATATGGCAGATATGAATGCTAATAAGCGCATGTTGGCTAGTAAATTCGACATGAAAGACTTAGGAGTTGCTGATGTGATCTTAGGAATCAGAATTCACAAGGCTCCACAAGGTCCAACATTATCACAGTCTCACTACATTGAAAAGTACTTGACAAGTTCAAGTATTTGGATTTCAAGATTGCCAAGACTCCAATTGACATGAGTTATACATTTCAAAAGAATGAAGGTGAAAGTGACTCACAATTGGACTATGCAAGAGTATGGGGAAGTTTGATGTATATCAGGAATTGTACGCGACCAGATATAGCATGTGCTATTAGCAAACTGATTCGGTTTACAAGTAATCTTAAGCAAATACATTGGATGGCAATGAAACGAGTTTTGGGGTATCCGAAACATACCCAAGACTATGCCTACATTATAATAAATATTCCGATATAGTGATGCAAATTGGATTACCGGATCATCTGAAGTTAAATTCACGAGTGGATATGTTTTCACAATTGGGGTGTGGAGCAGTGTCTTGTGAATCATCCAAACAAACGTGCATCGCCCATTCTACAATGGGATCCGAATTCATAACTTTAGACAAGGCCGGCGAAGAAGCTGAATGACTTCAGAATTTCTTGAAAGATATTCTATTTTGTCCCAAACCTTTGGCACCTATATGTATACATTGTGATAGTCAAAGAGCAATAGGTATGGCAGAGAGCGTTATGTATAACGAAAAATCTCGTCACATATGACAGAGACACAATATAGTTAAACAACTACTCTACAATGGTGTTAGCACGATTGACTACATGAAGCCAAGAGATAATGTGTCGGATCCACTTACAAAAGGCCTATCTAGAGAGGCAGTTGAAAGATTATTGAAGGGAATTGGGTTAAGGCCATAGGCAAGTCATCATGGCGGTAACTCTACCTAGCAGACTGGAGATCCCAAGAGTTAGGTTCAAAGAGATCAAATAAAGATATGAATGACGGAAACATTGTCAAATAATTCAACCCATTCTCGTGATGAAGACAATATTCAGAAATCAGGGTAAAGCATTAAGGCTTTTTAATGAGTCAATAAAGCTTAAAGCTTCTTAATGATTTGCAAAGTTTGGTAGGAAATGACCAGATAATGTGTCTGTAGGATTACACGTTTATAAATCACATATGTGAGTGTGAAATGTAAGTCGCTTCGAGGGGAATGAAAGTAAAGGCCCATTCTCTAAACACACCAGGCAGTGTTCGTGGCTGAGACGAACATAACCGTAGAAACATAGATGGTTAAGGGTTGATTGTGTAAATTATGTTGTCTAGGTATACAACAAATCTCGAGGGTTCAAAGATATCAAATCTATCGATTGACCAAGTATATCCGATATAAGTTCACTACGAAAAATTCAAATGGAAACCTATTTATCCAGATGCAATTAATCTTTGCATGTAAATCACACACTCGTTTGTGCATTCCCTTGTCTTATAGGCATTCACCATTCATGTGGGAGATTGTTGGGATTGAAGTTCAGTGAATGGGATATGGAGGGAAGAAATGTGAAGGGAAAGTGAGCTCCCTTATGTTTTGGAAAGAGCAATTGTCCCTCATTGGTGGTGGAAAGAAAATAAAAGGTGCTTATATTGAGAAAGCACTTCCCTTGGTGTTAAATGGGTTGGAAAGAAAGTAAGCCTCACGTCGTAGTCGTCGTCGCTAGCTCGGCTCGGCTCGGCTTCAGATTCGATCAACGATTGATTGATTATTTTTTTGGATAAAATTTCTTTCAATTATTTAATTAATTAATGAAAAGTCAACCCGAAATAAATCAGGACCCACGACGCGATGCGACCCGGTCCGTTTCTTTTTTGGATTATCTTAAATTTATTTTCCGACATATTTTATACGATAATTGTTCCCGCCTATTCCACCAACCATGGCTGTTTCTGAAAGATTGCAAACTTTACAGAAACAGTGCCAGAAAATGGCTATAAATATGCTTTGATCCCAGAATCTTTCCTTATAAAATTTTCTGAATTTCTTATCCTTTTTCTGCACAATTAAATTCTAGTGTGGTTTACAGCTTTCAAGTGGTTCGCTGTTTCACCGGCATTTTTTGTACGGATACTCTGGTGAGTTAAATCGGTTTATCCTGGGAGGATAATATTCCAATACCTTGGGTGCTTGAGGGGAATAATTTTTTTAAGGACACATCGTGCATTCAGTGGGTTCGATTTTATTCCGAAATATATTTACTGATTCTGGTTTCTGATAATCTCCAATTTCTGCCTTGTTTTTGTTTTATGTTACAGAAATTTACTGTTTCGTAATATTATATTATAGTAATACAAATTAATACTTTTCCTAGAAATATCTTCTGCGCAAAAGATTTATTAGGCCCTTTTTATTTTCTAGTTGAGTATTTTTAGTTTGCACAAAGAGTGCATCGAAGGTAAAAAAAAATGACCTTATCAAACTTAGTTCTAACGCTAGGCATATGGGTCTTGTCCAACTGAAAAGGTCCATTAGCTCCTTTAGGAAGTTGTTGGAAGATAAAGAAGTATGATTCTACAGTAGATGTGGATGCTAGTTTAACAAGTTCTCTGTAGCAATGTAATATGTTGACATTTGCTTCTCTAGCATCTAAGAGGTACTTTCAATGATGTTATTCATTTTTAATTGTTGGCCCTTTTCTCTCTCAGCATATTGTCCCTTTCTCGATCTTATGTTAGCAAAATCTTATTAACATAGCCAACATATTCTAAACAAAATTATTCTCCAAAAAACCAATATCAACACAGTAGTACATATGAAAAACCAATACAATTGTGTAATAAATAACACCATGTACCTACTATCTAGAACAGAAAAATAAAGTTAACATAATCCCATACTCTCAACTGACCTATCAACATCAGTTAAGAAGCTGGGACAATGGAAACTATTATTTTCAAAAATATTCCTATAATTTAGAATTTTACGATATGGTTAGGATATAAAAATACCAACAAATGTGCATTAAAGACATTACTTTATTTTCTTCAGATTTAAAACATGAAATTAACAACAACAAAAAGATCGAAACGTTAAAGGAGCACACTATGATGCTTACTTTGATCAAGATCCAAGGTTAAAAGAATAGCTTTAACAACAAGAATATGAAAACGACACCTTTTTGGAGGTGAATAATATATAAAGTTGGAAAACATGCATGAAGATGGAAAAACAATTCTTCGATATTTTGAAGAGTTAGCGATGATATTGTATTTTAAAAAACAGTTTTGTTAGTAAAATTTTAATTAACATCAATGTACAAATATTAGGCAAGTTCTAGAATTCTATAATTTTCTCAAATATGAAGTTATTTTAATCAATATTTCGGGAATATTTAAAGGAAAAGGAGATCAGGAGTTCAAATTAATGAAGTTATTTTAATCATATTTCGAGGATATTTTTATTATTCAACATTGTTAAGAAAAGGAGATCAAATTATTCAAATTAATATGAGTACTTGTCATCGTTGTTGTCCAAATAAAAATAGGATTATAGGCATATATAGTAAAAAATGTAGGTTTATATCCAAAACGTAATTAGTGATAGGATTACGTATAGCTTTACATGTAAAAAATTATATATAGGTTAACGTGAATTATTAATAAGTATGTCAAGAAAAAGTTATAATAGTCGGTTTATATATGGGCTAATGTAGACTATTCTGGTTATGTCCTTCACACTGAGTTATTATGTAACGATCCGACCTATAATTTTGAGTTTTAGCACGTCGTTCGGTGGTTTGAGGCCATGGGCAGCTGCGCTTCAGGTATTATGACTTGTACGCGTGGTCGAAATTGAAATTCAGGAAGTTCGGAGTGGATTTGGAAAGAGAATTCTCATTTGGGAAGCTAAAAGTTGGAAGGATCTGACAAAGGGTTGATTTTTTTAGTAAACGACATCGGAATCGGGTTTTGAAAGGTCCAACAGGTTCGTATGATGATTATAGACTTGGGCGTATGTCCAGATCGAGTTTTGGATAGCCCGGGAGTATTTCGGCACCTATTGTAGAAGGTTGGCATTTTGAAAGAATTTCATAATTTTGGGTTGAAGTGCATTTCAAGGTTATTGATGTCCGTTTGGGATTTCGAGTATGGGAATAGCTACTTATGGTGATTCGGATATTGGGAGCGCGTCTGGCATTGGATTTGGAAGTCCATAGGTCATTTTGGGATCATTTGGCGAAAGTTAGAAGTTTGAAGGTTTTTGAGAAGTTTGACCGGAAGTGGACTTTTCGATATCGGGGTCGGATTCCGATTCTGAAAAATGGAGTAGGTCTGTAATGTCGAATGTGACTTGCGTGAAAAACTTGAAGTCAATCGGACGTGATTTGATAGGTTTCGACATCGAAAGTAGAAGTTTAAAGTCCATTAAGCTTGAATTGGGTTGCGATCCGTGATTTCGATGATGTTAGATATGATTTGAAGGCTCGACTAAGTCCGTATGGTGTTTTAGTACGTATTGGTATAATTGGTTGAGGTCATGGGGGCCTTGGGTGGATTCCGGATGGTTAGCGGACTGAATTTGGCCTAATGAAGGTGAGGCTGCTGTCTTTTGGTGTAACCGCACATGCGAGGTTAGGACCGCATGTGCGGAGCCGTAGAAGCTGCCATGAGGGTCACAGGAGTGGCTTAGGCTGGAGAAGGCTGGGATTGCAGATGCAGTTGAGTTCCGCAGAATCGGGACAACACCTACGCACGTGGAGCTGTAGAAGCGAAGGCGCAGAAGCGGATGGGGGTCACAGATGTGGAGTTGTGGGGTCTGGAGGAGGACCGCAAAAGAGGTATTTTAGCCTCACCTTCGGAACCACAGAAGCGGTCAAGTGACAGCAGGTGCGAGGAATCGCTAGGTAGTGTGTTTCTTTAAAGACGGGATTTAGCCTATTTTCTTTCATTTTCTCTTGGTTTGGGCGATTCTTGGAGAGCTTCAAGAGGAGGTTTTCATCATCAATGGCAAGGTAAGTTATCCCCACCTATTTTGAGTTAAATACATTGATTATATATAGATTTTAGCATGGAAAATTAGTGGAAATTTAGGGTTTTAAAGAAAAACCTAAAAATTGGTATTTTTGGATTTTTACCACGAAATTGGACATGGAGTTTGGAACAAATTATATATTTGAGCTCTTGGTGTTATGGGTAAAGTTTATCTTCGAAATTTTTTGGATCCTGGCAGGTAGGACCGAGGGTGATTTTATCGACTTTTCAAGCGGACTAGGAATTGTTATAATTTGGATTATAATAAGTATTAGAGTGTATATTTATGAATTTGCGTGTTTATTGACTAGTTTTGGAGCGTTAGGCATCGGTTTGAGTTATTGGAAGGGCTTGGGAGCCGGTGATGGAGCTTCGGAGCGAGGTAAGTCTCCTTTCTAACCTTTTAAGAGGGAATTAACCCCATAGGTGAATTGAATTTACGTGACTCTTACTTGAAGGGGCTACGTATGCAAGAAGTGACGAGAGTCCGAAAGTAGCTACTAATTATGCCTATATCCTGGTAGTTTAGGTTCACACCATGCCTTGTTGATACTATTATTTGATTATGTTTTATTAATTGCCTTGAAAGGAGTTGAAATTGAAGATTTCGAGATTTGAAAGTTTTCACTTAAATTTTGTATTTTTTAAAAGAATTGAGGAATATATTGTAATAACTTGAGAAATCTATGTGCAACCGCTTCGCAATTTATATTAGACGGGATACTTACTGGGTACACGTTGATTTACGTACTCATACTACACTTGCTGCACATTTTGTGCAGATGCATTTATGTTTAGCGGCCTTGTGAGAGCAGAGGCATGTATGTATACAGAGGCTTAGGTAAGTTGCACTCCATATCACAACCCGCAACCAGCAGAGAGTCCTTCAGAGTATTTATATTTTCTTTCTTGTCCAAATTTGTATTCCAGACAGACGTTGTATTTTATATTATTTCCTAGTTGATGCTCATGCTCTTGTGACACTGGATTTTGGGGCGATTATGGGTTGCACTGTAATTGAAGTTGTCGTAAAATATTACTATCTGCTCTGTAAATTTCATTTTAACTATTTATTTAAAGGAAATTAATTTTTCTAAAAATATCAAAGGGAGAATAAAATTAAGTATTTGTTGTTGGCTTGCCTGACAGCGGTGTCTGATGCCATCACGACCTTTAATGGAATATGGGTCATGACAACATGGTATCAGAACCAGGTTCACTTAGGCCTCACGAGTCATGAGCAAGTCTAGTAGAGTCTTGCGGATCGTTACGGAGACGTCTGCACATTCGAGAGGCTACATGGTTGTTAGCAACACTTACCTTCTTGATTCCTCATCGTGCGATTTGATTCCTTTAAGGCTTATGCCTTTGTCTCTTCCCATTCAATCTTATGCGACGTGAAGCGCTTGTTATATATAGGTAACTGAGGAATTGTACTGGTACTACAGATGTGGTGCAGGATGTTTCTCCCTGCGTATTTGATTGGACAATTGTCGTTGCCTTGTGGAAGGCCGTTCTATCATTTCAACTCAGTATCAGTACTACCAAGGTTTTGACATTTGGTATTGATTGTTATGATTATTCGTGCGTTGCTATCTCACAGTGTTGGTGTAATGGTCGGATGCTTGTCTATGTATCGAGGCAGTGAATGACTTGGAAGGAGGTTTACTCAATGCATGATTCAGAGATTCAGTATTTTATTTCCGGCAGAGGAAAGACAATCAGACTATAAATGTTCAGGTTTGGGTTAATCGAGTAACGAAACTTGGTATTTTCGAGCGTGGTGGAATTTTCATATGTGATGTGGTGTCATCGTCCTTGTTGAACGCGGTAAGGTTCGCCAATGTTATGTCCTTCTTCAATTTGCCTTCAGGGCCGGGTATTGGGAAATGGTGTCTGAGATGTAGTTGTCAGAGATAGAACTGTGCAACAGTTTCGGGATAGAGTTGGTGTTTCTAATGTTGATGTCTCGAGGAAGGTGATCTTCGGAGAGGTTTAAAGTTGGTGGCGATCTATTGGTTCAAGCGCTACGGAGATGGATTTTGATGTAAGGCAACAACTGGGCAGCTAAGGATGAGGAAGGACATGTGGGAGGTGTCTTACGGTGGGTAAACTTCTTGAAGGCCAAGTGTGAGAAACAAGAGTCAAATAGTTTCTTAAAGGAGTGAGTTTGACCAAAGTGGGAGGGTGGAAAAGTGACATATGGGTTCTGTGGAAGGATGACTGCACACCTTGGGAAAAGTTTAGAGTGATTCGGGATTCATGGTATACAGTGACTAGGTCTACGGACTAATTTGGAATATTGACTACTACACTGAGGATGATTGGATGTGATAGGAGGGAGTTGCTTAATATGAAGAGGGATGCAACATGACTTTGGATTGGAATGTATTGTCGCACTTTTAGTTGATGTCAATGGGGAGTGGATGGATTTGTACAGCTGGTTTCGTAGTAATTATACCCAGTGCAACGTCGTTGGATGATGTCAGCATGGAGTTTCCACATATGGGTTATCTCCTGTGAGCAGGTTAGCAGTTGTGTGGTGTTAATAAAGCTCCTACGAAGAATTTCTACTGACTATCCAGGAAGAGGTCGAATATGTGCATGTGGCTAGTGATTCAGAGTGTTCATGAAGTGTTTGACAGAAAGGTTTCGAGAAATTCGGCGGGTTGATTGTGCAAGATCATGTCAATAGGGGATAAGAAATCTTGGTGGGTTCCAGAGTTATGCGATGGTAGCTTCAAGCTAAGTGGGAGAGCCCCACCGTCTATGATTGGATTGTGTGGTTATCTACTTGCGAGGTTTCGGGCTATCGGCATATTGATGGGTAATTATGACTAAGTAAAGAAAACATCAGTGGTAATTTGAGCAAATGATTTGGGGAATGTGTGCTATAGTTGGCCTTATCGATTCATGTCCAGACTTTGGGAGGACTCAGAGTTTATGCTTCGTGTAGAGGTGATGTACAAGGAAAGTGATTCAGCCGGGTGCTCCTTTGAGAGGGTGATCATGTGCTTGCGGAGCCTTGGAGTTGATGATAGTCGGGACCAAGTCGGAGTGGTGACTCTCAACAACGGTCCTAGTGGATTCAGAAGTTAAAGTGTGGTGCCTAAGGATTTCGAGTTCGTAGTGTGGTTAAATATCGAGCTTTTGCAGTGGGTTATGATAGTGGGCTTGGAGTGTTCTAGGTTATGTTCGGTCTACGGTGTAGCATTGGAGGAATGGGGGAAGGTGACTTTGGATCTATGGAGGAATTATTAGGATGGGTGTACCAGTTGAAGATGCGAATATGCGCACAAGAAGGGTATGCGATGGTTCGTGGTTTTGAGACAACTTGGCCTCGCGAAATGAGGTCACTTAGGATGAGTGAGGATTTGAGTTCGTTATGTTTGAATGGAACTACTATTATTCCTAAGGCAAGTCCAGAGTAAATTAGGAGAAGTCGGATTGGTTGGTGATGGTTGAATTGGCATGATGGTGGGAATGATCAGTTCTTTCAGCATGTTAAGTTATACATGTGATTTATGGCGGTACGCATGATGCTTGACGACTTCCGTAATTGATTTTTTTTATGGAGGCACTCGGGTATTATAGCCTATTATGTGTAGATGGATTCGGAAAAATATTATGGTGGATTAGACCACAACTCGAGGTTTGTATTTTCTGCAGTTATGGGAATTCAGTCACATATTGCAATGGTTCTCTTGAAATGAGTAAGTGAAAGGTTTCTATATGATGAAGTGTGTATCCTATTAGTGGTTCAGGAGTTATGATATAATTCTTGTGCTCTCGCGCATTGGTAGGATAGGTGAGGTGAGCGACATGAAATTTGAAGGTTGGGGATCAAGGTTTGCAGTTTGGTATTGACAAGAATGTCACGAGCTCGGATGAGCAGGAAAGGATTCAGATATTAGAGTAAGCTGGTATTGTCTTTAGCGTCACCTGAGATCGGTGTCGTGTGAAAGAGGCTTTGTGTTCTGATTGGCTTATCCTTGATTTGCTTTACAACATTAATATGGCTGGTGGTATGGATGTGTGTGAATAGCTAATTTTTGCATGCTTTTAATTCTCCTAGAAATACTAGTATTTGGATGATTTTTAGTTTTTTGTGCATTTTTTATTTGCATTCCTTAATTAAAAATATCAAAAATATTTTTACCTTTTATTTGTATATTTTAGTTTTGCATCTTTAAATTATATATACCAAAAAGATTTTCTTTCTACTTGTACATTTTCTTTAGGATTAAATAATATCCTAGTATAATTAGAGGTTTGAGGGATTGGATTAATGCCTATATAAAATAGTTATGCACAAATCAGGCCCAATTTTCGAGCCCAATTCGGTCACACCCGATCCATTAGGTGGCTGGCCAAGAAAGAGCTCAAAACGACGTAGTTTTGCCTTGAAATTACGTCATTTCACTTAAGTGAAACCAAGACTCAGTCTCACCCATCCGTTCCCTCATGATCCAACGGTTCTTATCTATCTCCCACCCAGGTATATAAAGCCTAAAAGCCCCAAAAATTTGCCCCATTTCTCTTATTACTCTCCCCCTTTCTTCTTCTTCTCTCCTCTCTTTTCTCCTCTCTGACCGCTTGTCATGACCCCAATCGATGGGCCGCGACGGGAACCCGGTACCTTACCCAACCGAGTATCAATGTAATGTATCTTTCTTATTACATCATTACATACACATGACATACGGGCCTAATAGGACAACATAATCCTTTCTCATATACCATATACATATATATACATACATATATACGCATATATAACACCATTTGAATATACATACATATATACGCGTATATAACACCGTTTGAATCATATTTCAGCCACTGTGGGAAACACCATCATCATATACCAGCTGATCAAGTGGTGGTGCGTATATAACGCTGTAACCTTTTCTCATCCCATATACATATATTTACATATATACGCGTATATAACGCCATCTGGTCATAGGTCAATGCACATGTATGAAATGCATGAAAAGTACGTAATAATCTCAATATTCCTTCCGGATAACTTTTCCAACTGCGTATTATTCTGAGACCCATGAACAGAAAATAATAATAATTCTCATGGGGAATCAAGAATATAGACACCCCTACTATTTCTATGAATAGAGTAATTTACAAAAACTGTGTATTTGCTCGTTTTTTCAGTATAATTTGGACCATGCCAAAAGAAAGAAGGGATGACCTTAACATACCTGGAGTAGGGAAAAATTCATATGATATTCTTGCGAAAGATTGCACCATACTCCTTTAGAATCACAAAATCCCGTTGCCATAATATTATGTAGTCTCGTATGAATTTTATGGCTTTCATATGATAGCTTAACAAACATAAGCACCTCACTTTCATCCAATTTTCGTAACTCCTTTTAATTCCAATTTCTTGCAGCGACCCAAACTATAATCTGACAGCTTGAATTTATCGTGAACGTCATTAGGACTAAAACTAATGAATGTGATATTAGTTTCTTTTGAGAAACTAAGAAAGAGAATCAACTTTAGGACTAATGAATCTGATGTTAGTTTCTTTGAGAAACTAAAGAAGAGAATCTGGGACTTGAACTTGTTTATCCAAGGACAAACTTTTGAACTTTTGATATCTTACAGATGTGTCACGTTTATGAAACTTAATTTTACACCTTTCCTTCCAAATTATAAGTCACTTCATATATTTCAAAGGGCTGCCACGTTTTTATGCAATAGTCTTTATCCAAAGACTCTAATCTGCCACCAATTATTAATTAACTAGGTAATGTCCCATTACTAATAATTAACCAATTACCCACATAATTAAGAATTATTTATACTTACTTAAAATACTACTCACTTTTCACATACCTTATACACCTTACTATCACGGTCATGTGGTACCTTGTACGGTACTAATCCATAAGTATTGGTTATTAACGCTTGGCCCGAATTTTATCCCAACATGCCAAATTTGGATGAAAATTCATTTTCTTTGACTTGCCTCCCCTTTCACCTTCACGAATTTACTCTCCACTTGTTTGAAATAGCATAATCCTTATAATCTCCAAATAATCTTTTTCTTGGACTGATGTCAATTATCTTACGACAAATTCAACGTACAATACTACAGGGTGAAACATTGTCATAACTTAATACTGCAAAGTGTAATATCATCGTAATATTCCAAGGTGTAACATCATTCCCTCCTTTGGAACATTTGTCCTCGAATGTTGACTGATTCTCTTATCATTTTCATAACTTATAGCTCTTGTGAATACCTTAATACTCCCCTTGCCATTTAAGTAGTTGCTTTGTGAATAAATCCAAAGTCTAGGGTATTCCCCCCTTTAGGCCTCTTTCCCACGCCATGGCTTATGATCGAATTCTTTTCAATCTTGTAACTGTTGCTACCTTCTATCATGCAGCCTCTACGATACTGACCTTGCATGTGTGCCTATGCGACTCTTCTCTTCCTTTTCCTCCAGCTTTTAGCCAATCTCTGGGCCTTACTTTGTAACATATACAAGGCTTAATAGGATTCCTCTCTGGGCATCTATCGAAGTACTGAAGTTCTTCGCTCGGTACTTTGTAGAACTTGCGAATATGGCTATATCTTATTTCATAGACCTAGTTATCCATTCGTATGATAGACCTAGTTATCTATTCGTATGACTTTACTGCCTCTCTATGTAGGTCATATTATACCATAACTCGTACTTCGATTTATTGTTACTGAGGTATGCGACCAAACTCCAGTTACTTTTGTTGCTTATTCTATATGTATAAAGCTAAGTCTTTTAACGCTCCTTCATTACTGTTCATCTTAAGACTGATGGCCTAACCTCATCTCGTACTTTGCAGCTTTTGCCCATCCATTGTTGATTCACCTCAATTTTGATATTTAATCTTCCATTGATAACTTGAAACTTCTTACGTAATATATTTCCACTAGGGCTTACGTTGCATCGTGGAACATTTGAAATGATTTTCCTTATCCACCTGGGGCGATATTGTACTTCCATAACCATATCTCATATCATAGTCATCCCAATAATTTGCCTTACGTGGGTATTTTAATACTGTACAATTCATGAACTCATTACTCGATCGGAGGCCCAAACGTTATTCTTTATTTATCATAATTGTACTTATTCTACTATCAGGGCAACATTCTATTTCTTCTAAATTCTATTAGTCTTAGACTCTTTTTTGAGTTCGTTTAGGCTATGTTGAGCTTTCAATAGCTTAAATAAACAATCAACTCTTTTTTTTTCATGGGCTTAGTTCCGAGGACTTATCCATTTTCGTCACCTTCTCACTTGCCTTCTTCTTATCTCCACTGTTGTCTTTCTAAAACTTTGTTGTTCTATCATACTTTAGCTTGCGATCGATTTCCTTACGCTCATCTGGAACATCGAGACATCACATTGTCTCTAACTCTTCTTTTATTCTCTAATTAGACCTTTCGGTACTTAGAAACCATAGGCTGGAAGGTACGCCACTGACGACGATGTTATCATTCATGGATATTGAATTCTAGTGCTTCTAGCCTTCTATTCAAAGCATGGACTATTCATGATCTTCTGCCCTTGAGTATCTTGTACGTTGTTCACTTTACCTTACTTACCTTAAATTCTCGCATCGTATCTTTCATATCTTTCATGACCTCCCTTCCACGTAGGTATAATTCACATCCATAATTTGAAGCTCTATTATAATACTTGCACCTCTGGTGCCTATACAATCAGGTGGGAGCTCCATACTGAATTATTATGAGGCTGGTATTTTCTAACTGGTTTTATCGTAGAGCCGTTATAGAATATGGTTGTTGTATTATCCCTTTGGTACCTCTGATATTAAGAGTGATCTTGTAATGTTCTCAATCACGATTTCTATAATTTTCTGGGTCCAATAATCAGATTCCTGATTTACTTCGTTGATTTATCTTTTTAGTTTCCTCCTTTTTATGATCAGCCTTTATGTTGGCTTAAGCTACCTCTCGATCTACGATCATGGTATTAGTTATTATGTTTAGCCTTTCATGGGCGCTAAGGAATACCCATGATACAATCCGTTAATAATTTAATCCCTCGTCTATGACCTGGGTTCAATTCTTTCTTTTAACTTATATCGAAATCTTCTACGGTTGTATATGTTGCATGTATAAAACTCCAAACTCTTAAGTGCGTTCATAACATAACTAACTCTGTATCATGAATTGAATAATTCTTTTTGTTCCATCTCAGCTTTCTTCAAACATAAGCAATTACTTTTCCTTGTCTTTTTTCCCCCTTCTTGCGTGCATACTTAGCTTATCTTGGTGCCCATGCATATTGGAATTCCATACAAATCATATGATCTTGATTATTACTTCTGATTTTACTTCCCGTTCATTAGCCACAGTAGGTGTCATTTTCTTATGGAGTGCATACAATGTTGTTGTGAGATTGTTTCTACATGACCATTTCCTCTTTAGGTCATTATGCTTAGGATGAAGTTTCTTATCTCCTCAGCTAGTATTTCGTTGTAGTACTTAGGGATAACCCTTGATTCTCGTAAAGCTGTGAGCTTATTGCGGACCTTTTCTGATGTCCTTACTTGCCTATACTTATCTGTAGTTACTTATCTCCACGCCTTTGTGTTGGTATCGTTGTTTCAGAATTGATATTTTGACTGCCTTTCCAGTGGCACTTTTTTTTATCCCCGTAACACTCATACGCTGTCTTTAGCTACCCCGACTCTTGTTTGAATATATCTCAATTATTATAATGATATTCTTCGAGGCTGAACTCTCCATGTTGGGTTCTACTTTGTTTATCTCACACGATCTTATGACTTGTTTATAACCTCATGTTTATCCATAACTGGGTTCTTCCTGACCAATTACTAACTACTCGTTGGCCCATTCTCATATTAATATTCCTTGTAATCTTTCTTGGGTTATTTCCTTTGTCTTAACTTACGTCTCACACTGGATCCTTATTTATTAATAACAGCTCGGGCAGGAACCTTTACTTCCTCTCCTTGACGTCGTGCTTGCACAATATTCTTGAATCGTAGCGTATATGTAAGATTTGGATAAGTTCCATCTCATTCCTCTTTCATTTATCGCATTCTTCCTTTCCCATTCCATAGTCACTAGAATCACTTAATTCTGGCTTACTTCCACATTACTCCATATTCCCCCCTTTAGGGAAGTACTAAGAGTTGAAGCTACGATGACCTACCTATAGATGGTTTATCTTTTCATCATTAGCGCCTTCTCACATTACCGATGATCCTTACTTGCCTTGCGGTAATCCTTTTGTACCAAGGATAACGAAATTCCTTACTCGAGGGTGGCACTTAGTGTAACTGGCACACATAGTCCCTTAAGCTTAACTTTGCTCACATTGCTTGCCTAAGGGAAGTGTCTTCCTGAATAACCATTCTCTGAGTTTCTCATGAATCTTCCTCTGTGGTCCGTTCTATTATTGCCGGAATGCAATCTGAAGTTCTCATGATGCCGACCACCATCAAATCACTCAGTTCCTAATTCATGTTTAGTTTATCCTTTTCCACCAGTCCATGTTGACTTCTATTACTCTGGGTCTAACTTTTTCTTCTGAATCACGTTAGCGTCGTGAACTTGTTTCTCTAAGTGAGGATATGACTTTATGGCATATATTATTTTGTTACCTCAAGGCCTGTCACTTCTCGGCTTTTCCTTCACTTGACTATTGACTCTGGAATATTGCCATCTTTTTGGCCTACCGTTGTCCTCCATATATCACATCTTACTCTTAACGCTTAATTAGCTCTCTTCTTATTTCCTATGAACATTTCTGTCTATCACTTTATTCTAAAAACTTCAACAAGATATTCTTTTGCTTTTAGTTCCCCTTTGCACCATCCACAGGTTCATTGGGTTGCCTAGCATTATCTCTCAACTAGGGACGAGAGCCATACTAAGATAATAATTATCATTTTCAGGCTCCCAGTTCCTATCTTTGTAGTACTCATGTCTAGATGTACTATTTTAGAGTGCACCATCTAGGTATCCCATAAGGAGATCTATTAGAACATTTGCAATATCCTTCGGAAATGTCAACTGACGCAAACAATTCATCCATCATATCTTCTTGTACTACTTCTGTTAACCCCCATAGGGCATATCTGGAATGGCTGCGACCAATTATATATATACCTCTGTTACTATTGAATATAACTCAAAAAGTTATGTTTCTTTGCCTCAATTATAAATGTTGTTAACCTTCATTAACTGGGTATCTCGTACCCTTTTTCACCTTGCTCCTTTTACTTACTGAAACTTGTAATTATCTTCTTAATCTCTCATTGTCCTTCACCATGATGATGGATAGGCGTTCTTGCCTTAAGGCTTCTTATCAGGAAGCTTACACCTTTCAGTACACCCATGATCTGCTAAAAACCTCACATTTACTTATCGTAGGCATCATACAAAAATTCAATTCCTCTGACTCAGCTTTTTCTCAACTATCTCTCTTTCCAACCTTCTTTCCGGATATAGGTATTGTCTTATTATGAATAGGATTTAGGAATTTGAATTCCTATGACTGAGATCTACCACACGATCTAGAGTAAGAAGAAAGAGTGACAATCTTAAATGTCATGTAGCCTTCTGCTTATAAGTGTGGTGCACGACACACCCATAAACAAGACTCTACTAGACACAGCTTGTAGACTCCCTAGGATAGAACTGCTCTGATACCACTTTTGTCACGACCCCAATCGAGGGGCCGTGACGGGCACCCGGTACCTTACCCAACCGAGTACCAATGTAACGTATCTTTCTTATTACATCATTACATACACATGACATACGTGCCTAATAGTCCAACATAATCCTTTCCCATATCCCATATATATAACACCGTTTGAATATACATACATATATACGCGTATATAACGCCGTTTGAATCATATTTCAGTCACTGTGGGCAACATCATCATCATATACCAGCTGATCAGGTGGTGGTGTGTATATAACTCCGTAACCTTTTCCCATATCCCATATACATATATTTACATATATACGCGTATATAACGCCATCTGGTCATGGGTCAATGCACATGTATGGAATGCATGAAAAGTACGTAATAATCTCAATATTCCTTCCGGATAAACTTTTCCAACTGCGTATTATTCTGAGACCCATGAACAGAAAATAATAATAATTCTCATGGGGAATCAAGAATATAAACACCCCTACTATTTCTATGAATAGAGTAATTTATAGAAACTGTGTATTTGCTCGTTTCTTCAGTATAATTTGGCCATGCCAAAAGAAAGAAGGGATGGCCTTAACATACCCGGAGTAGGGAAAAATTCATATCATATTCTTGCGAAAGATTGCACCATACTCCTTTAGAATCGCAAAGTCCCATTGACATAATATTACGTAGTCTCGTATGAATTTTATGGCTTTCATCCGATAGCTTAACAAACATAAGCATCTCACTTTCATCCAATTTTCGTAACTCCTTTTAATTCCAATTTCTTGCAGCGACCCAAGCTATAATCTGGCAGCTTGAATTTATCGTGAACATCATTAGGACTAAAACTAATGAATGTGATATTAGTTTCTTTTGAGAAACTAAATAAGAGAATCAACGTTAGGACTAATGAATGTGATGTTAGTTTCTTTGAGAAACTAAAGAAGAGAATCCGAGACTTGAACTTGTTTACCCAAGGACAAACTTTTGAACTTTTGATATCTTACAGATGTGTCACGTGTATGAAACTTAATTTGACACCTTTCCTTCCAAATTATAAGTCACTTCATATATTTCAAAGGGCTGCCACGTTTTTATGCAATAGTCTTTATCCAAAGACTCTAACTAATCCGCCACTAATTATTAATTAACTAGGTAATGTCCCATTACTAATAATTAACCAATTACCCACATAATTAAGAATTATTTCTACTTACTTAAAATACTACTCACTTTTCACATACCTTATACACCTTACTATCATGGTCATGTGGTACCTTGTACGGTACTAGTCCATAAGTATCGGTTATTAACGCTTGGCCCGAATTTTATCCCAACATGCCAAATTTGGATGAAAACTCATTTTCTTTGACTTGCCTCCTCTTTCACCTTCACGAATTTACTCTCCACTTGTTTGAAATAGCATAATCCTTATAATCTCCAAATAATCTTTTTCTTGGACTGATGTCAATTATCTTACGACAAATTCAACGTACAATACTACTGGGTGAAACATCGTCATAACTTAATACTGCGAAGTGTAATATCATCGTAATATTGCGAGGTGTAACACCGCTCCCCCACTACAGCCGCCGGAAATCGCGCACCGGCGGCGACCGTCGTCCAAACCACCCCAAAAGTTTACCATCTCTTCCTCTCAACCTCCTCTCTATGAATTCAAGCCTCATATCCTCCAAAACTCCATCAATCTCCATAAATGTAAGAAAATCTGAAACCCTAACCCGCCTTTGTTTTTTAAATTCGCCGCAAACAAACAACACCCACCCTATGATACTTACATCAACGGATAGAGATCCTCAATACCTACCTATTGATATCAATCTCACCCCAAAATTCCGGCGACTAGATTTCGGCGGGTCGCCGGCAGCCACCAAACACGGTGAATCTCTTTGTTTTTGTCTATATTCTGACCTAGAGCGAGATTTTATTGTTGATTAAATTGAAACTGAACTCTGGTTCACTAGAGTTCAAATGTTTCGGTATTTATCAACAACAAGATCTTGCTCGGGATTGAACACTTCACGAATCTCCGCCACTGCCACTGTCCCGCCATTGCTCGGGTGCTCGAGTTTGGTAAAATTCCTAATCCCTTTCTCTCTGTCTTAGATTTTCAGTTTCTCTTATTTGGTTTAATAGTTTTGATTAGGTTTAAGTTCTAATAATGATCGATCGACTACTTTGTATAATATTATTTTTGATTTTTTCGCTTAATTATAATCGTCCAAGTTTGATTAGTAGTGGTAGTTAAAAGTTTAACTTCGATTATTTGATTTTGCATCCTTCTAGTTTGAAGCAATAGTTTAGTTTGAATTGGTTTGTGAGGATAGTAGAAGGTACTTGAATGTAGGACCTTTGTTTGGTTGTTTTTACTGTTCGGGGACTGTTTTGGAGTATAATACTCCAAAATTCTGTCCCTAGTTGGTAAAAGAAGATTGTTTCTTGGACAGATTTTCTGTCAAAAGAGTTATCATTTTGGACAGATTTTTGGTAAAATAAAATATGTCCCAACGTCCTTTCTCCTCATATATAAAGATTAGTTCTTTCCACATTCTGGACATCTTTTACACTAAAAAAGCAGCTAAAAGTGGATAGAACTTCCTGTTGTTTAGCTAAAAACATTTCCAGAAAGAAGCACATGAAATCTTGAAGTTTCTCTTCTAGTTTTTGGTCTTTCAAACACATCATCGATTTCTGATTCTTGCTGAGTTCTGGGTTTGATTACTCCTGAAATTCTACTGATGTTGTTGGCTCGCTGTAACTGAAATTGTTTGTTGTTCTGTCAGTCGGTTGCTTTCTTTCTACTTTGCGAACTAGGTATTTCATCCAACTTTGTAATTTACTTCTTAGTTGAATAAAGTTGTGGTGATGACGTGATAAGAATATGTTTTGATTGAATACATAGTTCTTTGAATGGAAAATTTATTTACAATGGCTATTTGGATCTGCTCATGCATTTTAATTCAATTTTTCTGGTTAGTTATGGAAGTTAAATTGCTGGATGATGAAATATGTTGTAGAATAAGTTTCTGTCTCATGTTTTCGCTTCAAGTGTTCTAGGTTTCCTGTTAAACTGAGATAACATTTGTATTTGGCTCTATTTTTTGTCTAAACGCAGATGTGGTTGAGAGCTTTCATTAGTCTAACGGTATTCTAGTTTGAGGAATTCAAGGAGTTTTCTGTTAATCTTTCTTTAAGTTGTATATGATTATTTTAGTTTTCTAAGAAACTATGGTGACAGATTCGACTCGTGTGAGGACATAGTTTAGCTTAAGGAACAAGTAGATGTAAGTTCGATTTAAAATCTTCTGATAGGTAATAGCTTAGAATAAATATTTGTGTTTAATTTAAAAATCCATCAGTGAAACTATACTTAGTATTTTGAGATATCTTGTTACATAAATAGAATATTAGCTTCGTTTTCTTCTTCTTTTAGTTTAAATAGAAGATGCACGTTAAAAGTTTTTTTCTTCCTTTTTTTGTTATAGTTTCTCTGAGGGGTTTTAAGTAGAAATGAGTGTTTGAAGATAAAACAAGACTATGTGTGACTACTGGGTACTTCGTTTATTGCCAATTGGGAAATAAAATGTTTGAACCACGGCCTTGAGAAAAGTTTTCTTTCTGAAATATTTCATTCTTCTTAAGTGCTGAAAATAATTTCAAGTGATTGCATATTATGAAACAAAAAATTATGTCAGGTTTGTTTGAGAGTGAGTAATCGTTTCTTTGGAGTTCTTAACATAAGAGCTTCATTTAAATTAAAAAATTACCTTTAGCTCTTCAGAATTTCATGTCAAGGCATGTTTGTGAATTTGAGAAAGTTACTGCAAGGGGTTTGTTTTAGTTCATGTCAATTGCTAGAGTGTAGATAGTAATACATGTCATGTGATTATTAAAGAATGTTCTCTCGGTTAAAATTTTGTTGGCTACTAAATCCATTGGGCCATGCTGGACACATAATGAATTATGGGTCAAATAAAATTGATTTCCAGACCCATAACAAAAAAAGCCACAAGTTGGACCAAGCTTTAAAGTGTCATGTTTCCACCAATTAATTTCAATAAAAATCTGATTTTTGTTACTAATAAATTACCTACCTTCAATTAATTTAATAATCTGTCATGACCCAAAATCCTAACTCAGGTCGTGATAGCGCCCAACAGTGGGGGTCGGGAAAGCCAACACTCAATTTACTAAGGGTTCTTTCTTATTTTATTAAACATTTCAACATATACCAAGTTTTAAAGCTTAAAACATAAATCGAAAAGGATAATTAGCCTGTTTTAATCAAAAGCGGTCATAAGAAGGCGTGAGCCAATATATATACAGACCTGTAATCCATAATAACTACCACGTGTGTGTCAGGAACTAGTGTCACAAGTCCTACAAGCATACTAACAGAATATACAAAAGATATAATATACAGTCCCACTGTCTGAAAGTAATAGACGGGAGATAACAAAAGAAGAATCCATAGTGTTGCCGAGGAAAAGTCGCCGGGAGAAGCAGCTCACCGTGAAGTCAGGTCCAACTATAATCAGAATCGAGCTCCGGTCTGATAACAAGATGCACCAGCCTTAGAACATGTACAATTAAGTATAGAAGCGTAGCATGAGTACATAAATAAATATGTACCCAGTGAGTATCCCGTCTAATCTCGAAGAAGTAGTGACGAGAGGTCGACTTGACACTCACTAAGGTCCAACAATATAATTTAACAGAATATGATGAAAGCGGTAGGCATGTAAAGGTAGTAAAGCAACAAATAAAAAAAAGCACTGAGATCCAACAAATGCTGGAAGTAAAATAAAAACTTACTACTTCCTTTCCCCCCAAATATCTGTCAAATCAATATCCATGAAATCAATAATAATTTATCATGCGCATACGGGATAAGGACAACCGGCCTGAGCCATAAAAATAATCATATTTGTGCACTGCCAAGGGTCGAACGGCCCGAACCATAAGTGCATCTTTTCCATAAAATAATCATGTCTATGCACTGTCGAGGGTCGAACGGCCTGAACCATAAGTGCATCTTTCAATCCGCTGTGGCGTACGGCCCGCTCCCATGAGAGTGGGGGAAATCACACTCCACTAGCGGAATATAAATTGCGAAGCAGTCACATGCACACTCAATATTCTTTTAAAATTACTTTCCATAATCAACTCCTTCAAATTATCAAATTCCATAAATCTCAGGGAACCAATGCTACATATCACTTGACTTCATAATATATAATTCATTACGAGGAAGAACACAAGGCATGATGTGGGCCTAACTAACCGGACATAATAATAATAGCCGCTACGTACGGACTCTCGTCACTTTGTACGTACGTAGCCCCCACAAACATCACACATAGCATTTAAATCACCTATGGGGACAATTTCCTTTTACGAGGTTAGAAAGGAGACTCACCTCGTGTAGAGCCTTTTTCCCGGGTCAAGAACGCGCCCGAAACTCCAAACTCGACACCCAAGGACTCGAAACTAGCCAAATGTTATACAAATATATCAATTTATGCTCAAAAGCATGGAATTCTCCTACTTATTTAGTCAATTCATCATTCTTGAAGAATCCCAAAATTCACACCCAGGCCCGCACGCTCGGATTCCGAAAATTCTCGAAGGGAACACTCACCCATAACCTAAGGATCGTTAATATATGATTTTTGTATGATTTCATAGCCAATTCACGGATAATTCTCTAAATTCTCGAAACCCCTAGGTTACTACCCAATTCCTTGATTTTCACTAATTAGGTAGTTAATTTAACTAGTAATTCATGCATTAAACTAATACTAGGGTAGAATTTACTTACCTTCAATAACTAGGTTGTTTGCCCCTCTTGAATGCTAAAAATCACCCCAAGGAAGAAGAAGAAGATGAGGAAAAATAAATTAATCCCACTATAAAAACACACTACCCAGTGGTTTCCTCTATGCGAACGCAGCCTGCGCAGTGCGTTCGCGATGCCATAAGTGACCAGACCCACATGGGCCTTCTATGCGAACGCGAAGGGGGCCCTGCGAACGCGGAGGCTAGCGGTAAACCTTCACGAACGCGACAGGAGGGATGCAGACGCACAGGGTAAGGGGTAGCTGGGCTGGCCCAATGACCGGACTCTATGCGAACGCGGGGGAGGTGTGCGAACGCACTGGGTCAGAAGCCCGACTCATCGCGATCACGGTGCCTTTAGAGCGAATCGCACAGGGCATTCACCACCCCTGCCCAGTTCGTTCTTCGCGAACGCGGTAACCCCTCCGCGAACGCGGAGAAGGAAACCAGACCTGGAATTTTCTGGTTTTTAGTATTTAGCTCCGAGGGGTCCGAAACTCACCCGAGCCCCCCAGGACCCCGTCAAAAGGCACTGACATGTCTGCATTCACGATACGGACTCGCTCAAATTTTCAAAATGTGAAAAACAACAACGAAACTAAGAATTCGACCCCAAAACCAAATCGAATCAAACTTTGAACTTAGAGTTCTAGAATTCGCTTTCAATGTACCGAACCGACCTATACTACTAAGAATGACCCAAATTTTGCAAGCAAGTCATAAATGACATAATGGAACTATTCCCGGTCTCAAAATTTCATTCGGACCTCGATAACACAAAAACACGTCCCAAACCACAATATGAACTTAAGGAAACTCTTATTTCGATATTGGGTGCCGAAACGCTCTCGGGTCATCCAAAACCCATTCCGAACATACGCCCAATTTTGAAATCATCATACGAAGCCAGAACCGTCAAAACTCGATTCCGAGGTCGTTTACTCAAAATGTTGACCGAAGTCAAACTTGGCCTTAAAAGCCTATCCTTAAGGAACCAAGTGTTCCTATATCACTCTAAACACTTTCGAATCCCGGACCACCCGCCCCCGCAAGTCATAAATCACAATAAGCCGCTATGGGAAGTTTCATTTAGGGGAACAGGATCCGATAATGCAAAACGACCAGTCGGGTCGTTACATTCTCCACCTCTTAAACAAACGTTCGTCCTCGAACGGGTCTAGAATCATACCTGGAGTGCTGAATAAGTGCGGATATCTGCTTCGCATGTCCTCCTCGGACTCCCAGGTTTCTTCCTCGACTGGTTGTCCCCTCCACTAGACCTTTACCGTAGAAACTTTCTTGGACCTCAACTGGTGATCCTGTCTATCAATAATAGCAACTGGCTCCTCCTCGTAGCCCAACCTTTCATCCAACTGAATAGTGCTGAAATCAACCACATGAGAGAAGTCGGCGTGGTACCTCCGGAGTATGGATACATGAAAGACCGGATGAACTCCTGATAAACTGGGAGGTAAGGCTAGATCATAACCAACCTCCCCAACTCGTCTCAACACTTCGAAGGGACCTATAAACCTCGGGCTCAACTTGCCCTTCTTCCCGAACCTCATAATACCCTTCATCCGCGAGACCTTCAACAGAACCTTGTCTCCCTCCATAAATGATACATCACGCGCCCTCTGATCCACGTAACTCTTCTGTCTGGACTGTGCTGTGTGGAGCCTCTCCTGAATTAACTTCACCCTCTCCAAAGCATCCCTCACCAGGTCGGTGCCATATAACTTAGCCTCGCCAGGCTCAAACTACCCGATAGGGGAACGACATCGCCGACCATACAAAGCCTCAAATGGAGCCATCTCGATGCTGGACTGATAACTATTATTGTAAGTGAACTCGGCCAAAGGCAAGAACTGGTCCCATTGACCTCCAAAGTCAATCACAAATGCCCTGTGCATGTCCTCCAATATCTGAACTGTACGCTCCGACTGGCCATCAGTCTGAGGGTGAAATGTTGTGCTGAGGTCTATCTGGGTGCCTAACCCACTGTGCAATGCTCTCCAGAAGTGCGAGGTAAACTGAGGACCTCGATCTGATATAATGGACATCGGCACACCGTGCAACCGGACTATCTCCCGAATGTAGATCTAGGCTAACCTCTCAGAAGTATATGTAGTAGCTACAGGAATGAAATGTGCCGATTGTTCAATCTATCCACAATGACCCAAACCGCGTCAACCTTCTACAAGGTCCAAGGCAACCCAACCACGAAGTCCATAGTGATGCGCTCCCACTTCCACTCAGGAATGGGCATCTGCTGAAGTAGGCCTCCTGGCCTCTGGTGCTCATACTTCACCTACTGGAAATTAAGACACCTAGTCACATACTCCACAATGTCCCTCTTCATCCGCCTCCACCAGTAATGCTTCTTCAAATCACGATACATCTTCGTAGCACCAGGATGAACAGAATACCGAGAACTATGTGCCTCCTCTAGAATCCTCTCCGTCAGGCCATCAACATTAGGAACACATAAACAACCCTGAAGTCTCAGAACACCATCCTCGCCAATAGTAACCTCCTTGGCACCACCATGTACCACTGTCTCCCGAAGCTCTGCTAAGCATGGATCATCGAACTGTCGGGCCTTGATCTCCCCCCAATAACGAAGACTGAGCAACCACATGTGCTAAAACTCGACGCGGATCTGAAAGGTCTAATCTCACCAGGCGATTATCCAAGGACTGAATGTCCAAGGCTAGAGGTCTCTCCTCTGCTGCAATATAAGCCAAACTACCCATACTCTCTGCCTTCCTGCTCAAGGCATCTGCTACCACATTTACCTTGCCCGAATGATAAAGAATGGTGATATCATAATCCCTCAACAACTCAAGCCATCTGCGCTGCCTCAAATTAAGATCTCTCTGCTTGAACAAGTGCTGCAAGATGCGGTGGTCTGTATAAACCTCACAGGACACCCCATACAAGTAGTGCCTCCAAATCTTAAGAGCATGAACAATCGCCGCCAACTCCAATCGTGCACATGGTAATTCTTCTCATGAACCTTCAGCTGGTGCGACGCATAAGCGATAACTCTCCCTTCCTGCATCAACACACACCCCAAGCCAACGCGTGAAGCGTTGCAATATACTGTGTACATCCCAGAACCGGAAGGCAATACCAGAACTGGTGCTGAAGTCAATGCCGCCTTGAGCTTTTGAAAGCTCGCCTCACACTCGTCAGACCACCGGAATGGGTCATTCTTCTGAGTCAATCTAGTTAATGGAGCTGCAATCAAAAAATACCCCTCCACAAATCGGCGATAATAGCCTGCTAGGCCAAAAAAACTCCTGATCTCTGTAGCTGAAGTAGGACGCGGCTAACTCTGAACTGCCTCGATCTTCTGAGGATCAACCTTGATACCCTCTCCGGATACCACATGCCCCAAGAATGCTACGGAATCCAACCAGAACTCACACTTGGAGAACTTAGCATATAGCTTCTGTTCCCGCAAAGTCTGGAGCACAACTCTCAAATGCTGCTCGTGCTCCCCCGGGCTACGTGAGTAAATCAAGATGTCATCAATAAAGACAATGACAAAAGAATCACTATACGGCCTGAACACCCTATTCATCAAGTCCATGAATGCTGCTGGGGCATTAGTCAAGCCAAAGGACATCACCAGGAACTCATAGTGGCCATATCTCGTACGGAAAGCAGTCTTCGGAACATCTGAGGCCCAAATATTCAACTGATGATATCCCGATCTCAAATCAATCTTAAAAAGCACCCTAGCAACCTGCAACTGGTCAAAAAAATCATTGATGCGCGACAAAGGATACTTGTTCTTAATGGTGACCTTGTTCAACTAGCGGTAATCAATACACATCCGCATAGACCCATCCTTCTTATGCACAAATAGGACTTGAGCACCCCACTACAATACACTCGGTCTGATAAAACCCTTAGACAACAACTCCTCAAGCTGCCCCTTAAAATCCTTCAAGTCCTTCGGAGCCATACGGTACGGGGGAGTGGAAATAGGCTGAGTGCCTGGAGCTACATAAATGCAGAAATCAATATCACGATCCGGAGGCATGCCCGGAAGGTCTGAAGGAAACACATCAACAAACTCTCAAACAACAACTAACACTGAATCAATCATCGGAGACTCGCGGTGGTGTCCCGCACATAAGGAAAATAGGCCAGACAACCCTTCTCGACCATATGTTGAGCCTTCAGGAATGAAATAACCTGGCTGGCTGCACTAACTGAGGAACCTCTCCACTCCAGCCTAGGCGACTCGGGCATGGCTAAAGTAACTGTCTTGGCATGGAAATCTAGCACGGCATGATAAGGAGATAGCCAATCCATGCCTAGAATAACCTCGAAATCGACCATGTCGAGCAATAAAAGGTCTGCTATGGTCTCGAATCCACAGAATGCGATCACACAAGATCGATAGATCCGTTCTACCACCACAGAATCGCCCACAGGAGTGGACAGATATATAGGAGAACCCAAGGACTCACGAGGAGCATCCGGAAAATGAGCAAATAATAATGAAACATATGAATAGGTGGATCCTAGATCAAATAATACTGAAGCCTCTCTACCATATACTAAGATAATACATGTGATCACGGCGTTTGATGCCACTGCATCTGATCTGGCCAGAATGGCATAGAATCTAGCTGCCGGAAGACTGAGCTCCACCAGAGTGAACAGGAGCTGACTGACCTCCCCCTGACTGGCCTCCACCTCTAGGACGACCCCTGCCGACCTGTCCTCCACCTCTAGGTGGGCGGACTACTGGTGCTGGACCCATCGGCTNGCTGAAGTACAGGAAGACTGAGCTCCACCAGAGTGAACAGGAGCTTCCTGACCTCCCCCTGACTGGCCTCCACCTCTAGGACGACCCCTGCCGACCTGTCCTCCACCTCTAGGTGGGCGGACTACTGGTGCTGGACCCATCGGCTGATAACCCTGCTGCACTGCCTAGCCCCGAAACCTGGGAAAATGTCTCCTCATATGACCTGGCTCCCCACACTCATAACAACCTCCAGATACCATAGCCTTCTGCCCTGAAGAAGGACCCTGAATGGCCGGAGAGCGATGTGAGCCCTCCGGCATAGCACTGAAGTAGGGGCTGGAGGATCTCGAATGACTGGGATAATCACTGGGTGAACTCTGAATGGTTGGACGGTAGGAACGCTCTGGCATGGCGCTGAAATGAGGCCTTGCTGGAACACCTCGGGGAGGTGGTGGAGGTGCTAAATATGAAGGCCTGCTGGGCTGACTACTGCTAAACTGACCTCTGCCCCTAACTTGGGCACCTCTGAAATCTCCGGAGAATCTAGCCCTCTTGTCCTGCTGCCCCTGCTCCCTGCTCCTCGACCGATACCCCTCGATCCTGCGAGCAATCTCTACCACGAGATGATAAGGAGTACCCATCTCCACCTCTCAGTCCATGGTGGCCCTAATACCTGGATGCAACCCACCATAAATCTCTGTACCCTCTCGACATCAGTAGGTAGCATCATGAGTGCATGGCGAGACAACTCTGAAAATCTAGCCTCATAATATGTCACTAACATCTGTCCCTGCTCTAGCTGCTCAAACTGATACCGCAGCTCTTCCCTCTCAGAGGGTGGGATATATCTATCCATAAACATCTGCATGAACTGCTCCCAAGTGACAGAAGGAGAATATGCTGGCCTGCTGAGAATATAGGACTGCCACCACCTACGAGCTCTGCCCTCCAACTGGAAGGTAGTGAAATCCACTCCATGGGACTCTGTATCCTCATGTTGTGCAGTTTGTCCCTGCACCTGTCAATGAAATCCTGGGCATCCTCGCCTCGCTCACCCCTGAAGACTAGAGGGTGCAATCGAGTCCATCTGTCTAATAACTTCTGCGGATCGCTGTCTGCAGCTGGTCTGGGCTCAGGTGCTGCTGCTACAGGCTGGACCCCACTCACGTGCAGTGTACCCGGGGTATGATGTAATGCTGCTGTCTGGCCTGCAGCCTGGGCAATAGGGGTCTGGACTCCCCCTCCCTCCTGAGAAGCGGCAAGATCTGCTGGAAATAAACCAGCCTGGGACATAGTATCCATAAATCTCATCATACAATCCATGACCTCCTGGAAGCCTGGCGCCGTCATGAAGTCTACTAGAGTAGGATATGTCGAGGGCACCTCGTCCTGATCCTCTATGATAGGATCCTCTGGTGGTGGTGCAACTAGAATAGCTCTAGGACACCCTCGTCCCCTACCTCGGGCCGATGCCCTCCCCCGACCTCTACCATGGCCTCAGACGGCGGGGGTAGCGGCATCTCCCAGGTCTGGAACATCGGATGCGCGCGTTCTCACTATCTGTGAGAGAATAGAAGAATAAGTTATAGTAAACCATCGACTGCATGATAGAATAATAATTAAGAGAGGTTTCCTAACACCCTATAGCATCCCGAAGATAAGTACAGACATCTCCATACCGATCCGCAAGACTCTACTAAGTTTTCCCGTGACTTGTGACACCTACGTGAAGCTAGAGCTCTGATACCATGTTGTAAAGACCCAAAATCCTAACTCAGGTCGTGATGGCGCCCAACAGCGGACTCGGGCAAGCCAACACTCGATTTACTAAGGGTTCTTTCTTATTTGATTAAGCATTTCAATATATACCAAGTTTTAAAGCTTAAAATATAAATCTAAAAGGATAATTAGTCAGTTTTAATCAAAAGCGGTCATAAGGAGGCGTGAGCCAATATATATACAGACCCGTAATCCATAATAACTACCATGTGTATGCCAGTAACTAGTGTCACAAGTCCTACGGGCATACTAACAGAATATACAAAAGATATAATATACAGTCCCACTGTCTGAAAGTAATAGACGGGAGATAACAAACGAAGACTCCATAGTGCTGCCGAGGAAAAGTCGCCAGGAGAAGCAGCTCACCGTGAAGTCAGGTCCAACTATAATCAGAATCGAGCTCCGGTCTGATAACCAGATGCACCAGCCTCAGAACCTGTACAATTAAGTACAGAAGCGTAGCATGAGTGCAGAAATAAATATGTACCCAGTGAGTATCCCGTCTAATCTCGAAGAAGTAGTGACGAAGGTCGACTTGACACTCACTAAGGTCCAACAATATAATATAACAGAATATGATGAAAGCGGTTGGCATGTAAATGTAGTAAATAAGCAAATAAGAAAACACTGAGATCCAACAAATGCTGGAAGTAAAATAAACAATTACTACTTCATTTCCCCCCAAATATCTGTCAAATCAATATCCATGAAATCAATAATAATTTATCATGCGCATACGGGATAAGGACAACCGTCCTGAGCCATAAAAATAATCATATATGTGCACTGTCGAGGGTCGAACGGCCCGAGCCATGAGTGCATCTTTGCCATAAAATAATCATATATATGCACTGTCAAGGGTCGAACGGCCGAACTATAAGTGCATCTTTCAATCCGCCGTGACGTACGGCCCGCTCCCATGAGAGTGGGGAAATCACACTCTGCTCGCGGAATGTAAATTGCGAAGCGGTCACATACACACACAATATTCTTTTAAAATTACTTTCCATCATCAACTCCTTCAGATTATCAAATTCCATAAATCTCAGGGAACCAATGTGACATATCACATGAATTCATAATATATAATTCATTACGAGGAAGAACACAAGGCATGATGTGGGCCTAACTACCCGGACATAATAATAATAGCCGCTATGTACGGACTCTCGTCACTTTGTACGTACGTAGCCCCCAAAAACATCACACATAGCATTTAAATCACCTATGGGGACAATTCCCTCTTACGAGGTTAGAAAGGAGACTCACCTCGTGTAGAGCCTTCTTCCCGAGTCAAGAACGCGCCCGAAACTCCAAACTCGACACCCAAGGACTCGAAACTAGCCAAATGTTATACAAATATATCAATTTATGCTCAAAAGTATGGAATTCTCCTACTTATTTAGTCAATTCATCATTCTTGAAGAAATCCCAAAATTCAGCCCCGGGCCCGCACGCTCGGATTTCGAAAATTCTCAAAGGAAAAACTCACCCATAACCTAAGGATCGTTAATATGTGATTGTTGTATGATTTCATAGCCAATTCACGGGTAATTCTCTAAATTCTTGAAAACCCTAGGTTCTTACCCAATTCCTTGATTTTCACTAATTAGGTAGTTAATTTAATTAGTAATTCATGCATTAAAATAATACTAGGGTATAATTTACTTACCTTCAATAACTAGGTCGTTTGCCCCTCTTGAAAGCTAAAAATCACCCCAAGGAAGAAGAAGAAGATGAGGAAAAATGAATTAATACCGTTATTAAAACACACTGCCCAGTGGTTTCCTCTATGCGAACGCAGCCTGGGCAGTGCGTTCGCGATGCTTTAAGTGACCAGGCCCACATAGGCCTTCTATGCAAATGCGAAGGGGGACCTGCGAACGCAGAGGCTAGATGGGCTAGAACTTCGCAAACACGGCAGGAGGTCTGTGGACACACAGGGTAAGGGGTAGCTGGGCTGGCCCAATGGCCGGACTCTATGCGAACGCGGGGGAGGTGTGCAAACGCACTGGGTCAGAAGCCCAACCCATCGTGATCGCGGTTCCTTTAGTGCGAATGCACAGGGCATTCACCACCCCTGCCCAGTTCCTTCTTCGTGAACGTGGTAACCCCTCCGCGAACGCGGAGAAGGAAACTAGACCTGGAATTTTTTGGTTTTTAGTATTTAGCTCCGAGGGGTCCGAAACTCACCCGAGCCCCCCGGGACCCCGTCCAAAGGCACTGGCAGGTCTGCATTCACGATACGGACTCGCTCAAATTTTTGAAATGTGAAAAACAACAATGAAACTAAGAATTCGACCCCGAAACCAAATTGAATTAAACTTTGAACTTAGAGTTCTAGAATTCGCTTTCAATGCGCCGAACCGACCTGTACTACTCTGAATGACACCAAATTTTGCTAGCAAGTTATAAATGACATAACAGAACTATTCCCAGTCTCAGAATTCTGTTCGGACCGTGATTACACAAAACACGTCCCAAACCACAATATGAACTTAAGGAAACTCTTATTTCGATATTGGGCGCCGAAACGCTCCCGGGTCATCCAAAATCCATTCCGAACATACGCCCAAGTCCAAAATCATCATACGAAGATACCGAAACCGTCGAAACTCAATTCTGAGGTCGTTTACTTAAAATATTGACTGAAGTCAAACTTGGCCTTAAAGGCCAATCCTTAAGGAACCAAGTGTTCCTATATCACTCTAAACACTTCTGAATCCCGGACCCCTCGCCCCCGCAAGTCATAAATCACTATAAGCTGCTATGGGAAGTTTCATTTAGGGGAACGAGGTCCGATAATGCAAAACGACCGGTCGGGTCGTTACATAATCTCATATCATATTCATTAGCTTTAATTAATTCCTAAATTAGTTGATCCCTTGCTATAAATCGCGGATTCGCTTGCATAGCGCGATATTCGATATTTAATAAATTCAAAAATTTATTTCCACAAATGTAGTAATTCTTCTAAAAGTAATAGCGTACTAATAATCCTTGTCATGATTGCGGATTCGTTTGCATAGCGCGATTATGACAAAATTAATAAACTTTGTCTCGGTCGCACATTCACTTGCGTGGTGCGGTTAGGACAATTTTATATTATTCAAGATTTTCTTTAATAATTTTAATAATTAAGAGTGGATGGGTAAAATATTGAAAAATCAAATAAATCACAGTTTGTCCAAAATTAAGTCAAGCCAAGTTTTAAGTCAATAAAGCGATCTTGCTAGAACCACGGGACTCGGAGAATGCCTCATACCTTTTCTCGGCTCAATAGAATTCCTTACCCGAACTTTATTTTTGCAGACCGATAAAAATAGAGTCAAACCTTCCTTTGATTAGGGATCCAAATAAAAGGTTACTTGGAACACCGAAAAATTAATTTCAAGTGGCGATTCTATAAATAAAATAATCCCTACTCAAATTTGTCACTTTAATTGGAAAAACTCTTTAACCCACAATATATAACTCATATCTTTTGAGAGTAAAAAGGGGTGTGACAGCTCTGGCAACTCTGCTGGAGACATTCAAGAATTTGAGCTTGTACATTGACTTTATTTGGCTTTATTAATTTTGTTTATACTGTGGTTTTTGTTTGGGCCTAATGTGATACTTGAATGCTCTTTACTGCTTTGATATTGTTGAACTGTATTATACTCTCTTCTGGCGCACCCCCTCTGAGTCTTCTGAATACAACCTCGAGAATCGCGGATACACGCTCCATTCTTTTTTGAGATAAAGCCGGTGGGCCTGGGCTCCCGGTGAAGAATTATTAGTCACCCATATTTAAGAACGGGGAGGGTCCAGTAGTTAATCTGGAGAAGTATTGCTCCCGGTACACTACCCCTTCCCAACTCGAGTTGTCCGCTCATTTTATGGCCAGTCTAGATACACCTCATCCCCTAGCATTTTTTAAAAACCTAGAAGAAAAAGTCCATGCATGGTTATCCCTAGTAGGATCATTTTGTTGCATCACATGCATTTGACTTAGCGAAACTCGGCACAAGGGATGGGTCCATATAAGACAGGTATCCTCTTTGAGACCACCATGTTCACTTATATACTACTTGTTGCATCATTTGGAATGCTTGCTTGCATTTGTTGACCGTCTTTAGAAAATTAGTTGAGCGAAATTTTTAAAAAAAAATCATTCCCCCAGTTTTGTACAAACAATTCGTTTTTACTATTAAAAAAAAGAGAAATGGTCAAGTTCGAAGTACGCGGGTTTGATTCTCACAATTCCAGTGGGGTACTTAAGCAACCTTCATTGGGTTCAGCCCCCATTTTGCAAGAGTTTTCGAAATCGGTGTGCCCATAATATTTTTCATTTTTTTTAAATAAATCGATAGTTTTGCTGCTTTTTGTCTTTTTCATTATTTTTGCCTTTGCGTCCGATCATGTTTTTCAATACAACCTCAAAACCCTTTTTGAACTACCAAAGGCTGTTTTCGTAAAAATATAACTAACATTTTACCATTTTGCCCTTATGTCGAACTATTTTTTCTGAAATAGCCTTAAAACCTTCCTCGAAAGTGCCGAAGGGCTATGTCCGTACAAAATGGTTACCTTGCTCGTTCTTAACACCTTTTACCATTTCATCTTTATTTTTGACCGTTTTGTTGGGACATCCTTTAAACCTTCCTCAGAAGTGTCTAAGGACTATTTTCGTAAAAATAGTCATTTTTTTTGCCGTGTCGTCCTTTGTTTTTGGCCATTTTTGCCAAGTCAACCTTATAGCTTTGTTTTTGTGAAGTATCAAATGGGTGTTTTTCGTAATAAATAAATTTTTATTTGTTTTTACCCGCTTATCCATGTGTCCGGATGTTTTTACCAAGACAACCTTAATACTTTTATTAGAGGTACTGAAGAGCCGTTTTCATAAAAATAACCATTTTGTTCCCCCGTCACCTTTTATCATTTTCTCCCTGTCTGACCGTTTTTTATAGCCTTCCTCCCATAAAAAGTTTCTCTATTCCAAAAGTCTACTTAGTGTCATTTCTTTGAGTTTAGATTAGGACTTGACCTCATATTTATATTTATCTAGATACGATATGGATCCAGTTAATGGGAGACCTGGCAAGAGGCCGAAAGATGAGAGCACTCGCCATTTAAGATTGTCAACAAAGTGCCTAGGTTATTGAAGCGACGATGGAACAACATGGATGGGTTTGAGGAAGGAAAGATCAAGGATTATTTGAAAAACTTGGTAAACATCGTGGAGATTGAGCCTAAACGAGAACTCATCGAGGCTTTCGGACCCGAAGAACAATGTGTTTTGTCTTAATGGGTTTGAAATGACTCCTACCTTGGAGGAATTCGCTGAATATACAGATCTGCAGAAAAAGAGTCAAACAAAGAGACTTTTGGCTCCTAGGGATGTCACTACTACCAAGTTTCTTGAGCAGATGTGGATCAGCCACACCGAGATAGCACATGTGGCCCAAGGCCATGTCCCCCTAGATTTCTTGTATGACAAGTACGGACATGAAGGGGGGTTCTTAGAATATGGGACGAAGCTCGTTAATAAACAGAACCAACACACATGGCGAGAACACGGACGAAAAACATTCATTGTAGCTTTCTTGGGGTGCATGGTCTTCCCAAGAGAGGATCGAAAGATCAACATTCCGTTATCTGGGATAGTCACAGCCATGATGAAAAGAAAAGATTCCTCCATTCTTCCTATAGTGGTAGCAGATATCTTTCGTGCCTGGATTAGGTGCTGGGAAGGAAAAAGTTTCTTTGAAGGTTGCAACCTCCTGCTCTAGATGTGGTTCATGGATCATCTTTTCCGTCATCCTTATCAGGTAGACCACCGTACTTGTTAGGGTAATCATGTTCGCCAGTATAACGATAGATTGAAAAGTGAGTTGGAGATTCTCAGTTTTCCAGAAAGTGTCCAAGATTAGATGGAGTATCTCCACTCCTTAACAGATGATCTGATTACATGGAACTATCCTTGGTTCACCGTAGAATATGTCATCTATAAATCATCTTTCCATCTGTTTCTGATCTTGATGGGGCTTCGGGGTTATCAGCCATATGCTCCCATGAGAATTCTACGTCAGTTGGGTCACAAGAAGATAGTGCCCCCAGTAGAGGTTATGGAAAACTTATCTGGGAAGCAACATCAGAGGATCCCATTTGTGAAGATTATGCGCAACGTGTTTGGAATGGCACTAAGATACTCGAGCGTGGCACCATGGTGGCAGATCGAGAAGGGGGTAAGCTGAATCCTTCTTATCTTCAGTGGTTTTATAATCAAAATGCTATCGTAGATAAACCAGGGACAATCATGAAGAGAACTGCATAGTGGGAGGTTGAGATTCAAAACAGAGTTGGGCTGGCTATGGAAGAGATGAAAAGAGATTATGAATCTGCCTTAGGAGCACTGCAAGAAGAGCTAGGCATCGTTAAAGTAGACAAGGATCTGCTATATGATGCTTTTGAGAAAGAGAAAGCTCAGTGGGCATGAGAGAAGCAGTCACTCAAAGCCCAAATTTGGAAGAAGAACATAGCCACAACCGTTCAGCAACAGGAAGAGAGAGAAGCCCAGTTCAGGGTAGTCTGTGAACATGAGCGCATGAGTTATGCTTCACTAATCCAAGGTCTAAGGGATCAGTTAGAGGGAGTCGAATCAAGTAAGGAGCACCAAATTGCCGAGTTTGAAATAGAAAGACACCACTACCAAAAGGTGATCAATCGGTTAGAGGGGGAGTCAGTAGAAGTTCGGTGCAAAGAGATATGGACTTGGAGCGCGAGCGTGATGTGCTGGATCTAGACGAAACTCGTGGTAAGAAAAATCAAGAGTTTAATTTGGTTCAGGAGCACATTAAGGTAAAGATCCTCGAGGTAGCCACATATACATCCCGAGCTTGCAGGAGTTGCCAGGGAATGACGCCCGAGCAATTTGCTGAAGTATCATTGAACGTCGCCCATCACATATCTGCAGATTTAGAGAGAATATACCGCGACGTTAGGGGTCATCCGCAGGAATAAACTCCATGACTACAATAATGCTGGTGGATTCTCCTGAAGAATTTTAGATCTTTTAGCTGGCAGTCCATTTTGATTGTTCCTTTGTGGTCTTTGAGTCTGTAAGAGTCTTTTGTTGTTTTAGGTCTTGTTATTTTGCCTTTTGTCTTAAAAAGTCTGTTTGAGTCAAAGATGGTCTTGTTTAAATGGTTATCTTTATGTACTTCTTGTTATTGATTCTTGTATCAAAACTTGAAAATCAATGAAAAAGATTTTGTTTTAGAAAAAATCAAAAATGAACCAAAAGATGTTTTTTTTGTAAAAAAAAAAAGGTCGTGTCCCTGAACTACGTAATGATTTGATTTATGTGGCGACATGATACATAGGCAACCCTCAAAAGGTTCGAATTTTTCAATGAATCTAAAATGAGGGATCAAAATGAGGTGAGTGAAAAGAAAAGCTAAAAAAATATAAAGAGAGAGAGAGAGAGAGAAATAACTAAATAAGAGATTCAATAAGCAGCAGCCTTATAAGCCAGAATGAAACATGAAGCCTTCCAAAAGCATGTTAGAGACGGTGATAATGTTAGGAACATAGCATATTTACGTGTGATTCGTAAATGCAAAATGCTTAACCCTAACACATTTGTTGCCTCTTATATAGTAAGCTTAAGGTGGTTGGTTTGTGGTGAAACTGGCAACACATCACTACTTCACCAGATCTAAGGGAAAGGTAGTAATGGCTAACAATGATGAGATCGAGCTAGTCAGTGACGACCGCCAAGGTCAGCCAGTTGAGAAAGAATCAGAGGAAATAAGAAGATTGAAACAGCAACTGCCTGATGTGTATCAGGCTTGGGTCTCCGATCAGCCTCCGCCTCAGGGTTCCTCAGAAGGAACTTCTATCGTACCCCTGGCTACTCAACCACCGCTCCATGCAACGAGCAATCACATTCTACCACCAGTGATATGCCAAACTACAGCTTCCATGCTGCCCCTGGTACCTCTACCGCACCGGTCAGGAATACCCCTTTTGTTGTGTCCGGCGCGTCGGTATATATAATCCCGCCACCACCTCCTGTGGCGAGGCCAAAAAAATGAGCCACCATATCATGCTTATGATGGCCAATACTACTATCCAAATATGGCTTTTAGGGTCTCGTCTCCTTATAACCAGACTCCTCAGTACGAGTCGCCAGTGGAAAATGAAAAGCCTACCAAGACGGGTGAGCCGGATGAGATGGCCAGGAAAATAAAAGTCTTGAACAGAACATAAAGAACATACAAGGATTAGGTGGTCACAAAAGTGTATCTTTCAGTGATCTATGCATGTTCTCTCACATCCATTTTCCACCAGGGTTCAAGACCCCAAAATTTGAAAAGTATGATGGACACGGCGACCCTATCACCCACTTGAAAAGGTACTGTAACCAGCTAAGGGGTGCAAGTGGAAAAGAAGAATTGTTGATGGCGTATTTTGGGGAAAGTCTTGTGGGGTTAGCCTCTGAATGGTTCATTGACCAAGATATCTCTCACTGGCATGTCTGGGACGATATGGCTCAGGCCTTCATCAAACAATTCCAGTACAACATAGATATTTTACCAGATCGCAATTCCCTGTCCAATATGAAGAAAAAGCCGACTGAAAGCTTTATGGAGTATGCAATCAAGTGGAGGGAGCAAGCGTCTAGAGTCAAGCCACCCATGGATAACCACGAGTTGATCACCATTTTTCTGGAGGCTCAAGAGCCTGACTACTTTCAGAACATGATGTCTGTCGTGGGTAGACCTTTTGCATAAGCAATAAAACTAGGGTAGATGGTCGAAAATGGCCTCAAGATTGGCAGAATTGTAAGTCAAGCTGCTCTCAAATCCATCACCCAAGCAATACGAAATGGGTCGAAAAATTTGGCAAATAGAAAGAAGAGAGATGAAGGGTCCATGATGACTTCGGGGTCTAGGGAAGTTCAAAGAGAGGCATCACACCCTTATGTGCAATTTCAACAGGGGCAATCCAGCTACCCTCAACATTATTATACCCCGCCAATTCCTAAATACTCTGTGGGCCCACCATAGTACACAGTGTTCAATGCTCAATCCTATGCTCGGCCTCCCAATCAGCAGGTATGAGCACCAGCTCCAAAAATCCCCCGGCCTCAGCAGCAAAATTTTCGGGCACCCTACAATGCTCGTCCCAGGCAGGATTATGGTCGAGAGCAGATGCTGACGGAAAAATTCACTCCATTGGCTGAATCATACTCTAGTCTATTCCAGAAGCTGAAGCAAATAGACGTGATTGGACCCATCACTCCCCACCATATGCATCCTGATTCACATGGATTTTTCAAGAAAATGCTAGATATGAATATCATTCAGGTGCCTCGGGGCATAACACTTATGATTGTTGGACTCTGAAAAGAACCATAGAAAGATTAATTGCTGAAAAATTGATTTTAGTGAAAAATGACGAGGACCCTCTTAATGTGACCAACAACCCCTTGACATTAAAAAATGATGTCCACTTTGTGGGAATGATTAGCCGAGATCAATAATACAAGCCAGCTGGTTGAGCAGAAATAACAGCAGGAACGATTCAAGAGGGAACCAAACTGGAAGTGAGTCCAAGCCGAGATGTGTCGTTGATTGTGAAAGGAGCCCCGAGCTTAGAAAAGGTAACTTTATTTGTTCCCAAGGTCTCGAGATTGGAAGATCGCTCCAATGTTCCAAGCCCAAGGTTGTATGTCCTTGGGGGCTACCCCAACACAAAGCAGAATCAGGGTGGTACGAAGGGTATAACAGAGCCAATCACAATCAAACCTGTCGTGCAACCCCCTGTGACAAATACGAAAACCATTCCTTGGAACTACAACAAAACTATGGTGACTTACAAAGGCAAGGAAATCATAGAAGAAGTGGGGGAAGGCCAAGCAAATCAGAGAAGGCCAATTGCCAATAAAGAAACCGGTCACTGAAGAAGAGGCAGAAGAATTTTTGAAAAAGATGAAAGTTCAGTATTACTCAATCATTGACCAGCTGAGAAAGACTCCTGCCCAAATTTCTCTACTATCTCTGATCATACATTCAAAAGAGCATGCTCGTGTGCTAATCAAGATCCTGAACGAGGCACATGTCTTAGAGAAGACCACAGTGAATCAGTTAGAGAAGATGGCCAACCAATTTTTTGAGGTAAACAGAATCACCTTTACTGATGATGAACTCCCCGAAGAAGGAGTCGGGCACAACATGGCTTTATACTTGACTGTCAAATGTGAGGGGCGCTACGTAAATCGAGTCATGGTTGATGGAGGCTCGAGCGTAGATATATGTCCTCTCTCCACCTTGCAAAGAATGAAGATCAATACAGACAGAATCCAACCCAGCAATGTCTGCATCCGGGCTTTTGATGGCTAAGCGAGAGATACCATTGGAGAGATCAACCTCACCATGGATATTGGGCCGGTTGACTTTGAAATTGTCTTCAAAGTAGTGGACATGGACCCTTCTTATAACTTTCTTCTTGGAAGGCCATAGATCCATATGGCCCGAGTTGTTCCATCCACCTTGCATCAGATGCTCAAGTTCGAATATGAAAGACAAGAAGTTATTGTTCACGGGGAAGACGAGTCTTCCATTTATAAAGACCTGTTAATCCCCTATATAGAAGCCAAGGAAAGGTGTGAGTTCATTGTCTATCAGGATTTTGAAGTGGTTGTTGTGGACCATGTTGAGGAAGGAAAGCCCACTCTGCACCCTCGTCTTTCTGCCACATCTGTAATAGTGGTTGCACTTATGCTGAGACGGGGTTATGAGCTAGGGAAAGGCTTGGGGGCATCATTGTAAGGAATTTCGGAGCCCATTTCTCCGTTCAGTAACTAGGGTACTTTTGGTTTAGACTTCAGGCCAACACAAGCAGACGAAGACAAAGCCAAGAACCGCAAAAGGCATGGATGGGTCTTGAAACAACCTATCCCTCACATTTTCTACACTTTTTTCAAGCCACGACTCCAAGAAGGTCAACATTCCTCGGTGCAGGAAGACATTGATGAAATTTGCCATGGACTCAGCCAGATGTTTTCTAAAGTGAATATGATCCAGGCTGGTGAAGGCACTAGTCGTGTCAATGTGCAACTAATTGGTCAAGACACCATGCTCAACAATTGGGAAGCAACTCCTCTCCCCACAAGGAAGAAGTCTTGGTAGTTTGCCTTTGCAACTTCTTTTTTGTATTTTGGGTTACTTTAAGGGTTGTAATCTAAACATCTCAGTATGATTGTTTTGTTTTGATGTTAACCCTTCTATCATTTAAAATTCGATGAAATGCAGTTCAATTTCGTATTAAGTTTTGTATCTTTTCCTTTTCCTAATTCCTGTCATTTTGTTTCCATTTCAATTTTGTTAATGTCGTCTTTAATAACATGACATGCATGCGGAATTCACGCCCAGATCTTAAAAAGCTGTCTAATTTTGAAATAATGCATCAAGAGGTTGAATATGATGAAGATGAGGTTGCTGAGGAAATAAAAAGAGAGTTGGAACAATTTGAAACAAGCGTAAACCTAACCTCACTGAAACAGAGCCGATTAATATCGGAAGTCATGAAAAAGTTAGAGAAACGAAGATAAGCATTCACACTGAACAAAAAAATCAGAGATGCCTTTATTCAACTTTTATTTGAATACAGAGATGTGTTTGCTTGGTCTTATGATGACATGTCGGGTTTAAGTGCAGATCTAGTGGTTCATAAGCTTCCGACGTATCCTGATTTTCCACCAGTCCAACAAAAGCACTGAAAACTTAAAACGGATATGAGTGATAAAATCAAAGAGGAAATAATGAAACAACTGAGCGCCAATGTGGTCAGAGTTGTTCGATATACCACCTGGGTGGCAAATATTGTGCATGTGCCAAATAAGGATGGAAAAAATAGAGTCTGTGTTGACTACAGAGACCTAAACAAAGCAAGTCCAAAGGATATTTTTCCTTTGCCGAACATCCTCATTCTCGTAGATAATTGTGCAAAGCATGAGATACAGTCATTCGTGGATTGCTATGCTGGGTACCACCAGATTCTAATGGATGAGGATGATGCAGAAAAGAGTGCTTTCACCACTCCATGGGTTACTTATTGTTATAGGGTCATGCCATTCGGTTTGAAGAATGCAGGGGGAACTTATATGAGGGCCATGACCACCACTTTCCACGACATGATGGACAAAGAGATCTAAGTATATGTCGATGATGTCATCATAAAATTAAAGACTCATGCTGATCACATGCACGATTTGAAAAAGTTCTTCGAACGGCTTTGAAGGTATGACCTTAAGCTTAATCCAGCCAAGTGCGCATTTGGGGTTATATCTGGGAAACTCCTCGGTTTTACAGTCAGCGAGAGAGGCATCGAATTAGATCCATCTAAGATAAAGTCCATTCGAGATTTACCACCCCCGAAGAACAAAAAGGAAGTCATGAGTTTGCTCGGGAGGTTGAACTACATCAGTAGGTTCGTTGCTCAGCTCACAACCACGTGCGACCCCATCTTTAAGTTGCTAAAAAGGGATGTTACTATCAAATGGACGGACGATTGCCAGAAAGCTTTATAGGATGAAAGATTATCTGTCAAAACCACCTGTATTGGTCCCACCTATGCTTGGTAGGCCTTTGTTTTTATATATATCGGTGATGGATAATTCCTTTGGATGCGTTTTAGGGTAAAATGATGCTACATGCAATTTATTATCTGAGCAAGAAGTTCACCAATTACGGAAAATATATTTTGATGGGGCTGTCAATATCAAAGGAGTTGGGATCGGGGCAATCCACATCTCACCTATCGGACAACATTACCCTGCAACGGCCCAACTTCGATTCTTCTGTACCAATAATATGGTAGAATACGAAGCTTGTATCATGGGTCTGCAAATGGCCCTCGATCTGGTGTGCATGAACTATTGGTTATGGGAGATTTTGACTTGCTTATCCGGCAAGCCCAAGGCGAATGGGAGACTCGAGAAATCAAGCTTATTCCATACAGACACTGTGTGCAAGACCTAAGCAAAAGATTCAAAACCATTGAGTTCGGGTACATTCCCAGGTTTCACAACGAGCTAGTCGATGCCCTGGCTACCTTAGCCTCGATGCTCCCTTATCCAGGCAACACTCATATAATTCATTGGAAATCCAAGTTCGGAATCAACACGGTTACCAAAACACTATTGAGTCAGAACCAGATGGTGAACCATGGTATCATGAAATGAAACGATTCCTGAAAACAAGGGAATACCCCAGAGCATGCCAAGGGAGATAAAAAAGAACTATAAGGTGGCTCACCGACAATTTCTTCCTAAATGGGGAAATTTTGTACAAAAGGACCCCAGATTTGAACTTGTTGAGATGAATAGATGCCACAGAAGATGAGTGTATCATGAGTGAAGTGCATTCAGGAGTATGTGGACCGCGCATGAATGGATATTTTTTGGCGAAGAAGATTCATTGGGCAGGGTATTATTGGCTTACTGTGGAGCAAGATTGCTTTAGTTTTGTTCGCAAGTGTCACCAATTCCAGATTCATGGTGACCTGATTGACTCGCCACCTTCAGAGTTGCATTCCATGTCCTCTCCTTGGCCTTTAGTTGCTTGGGGAATGGATGTTATTGGACCAATCGAGCCAAAGGCTTCAAACGAGCATAGATTCATTTTGGTGGCAATTGATTACTTTACCAAGTGGGTGGAGGACGTCACTTTCAAAGCAGTCACTAAGAAAGCAGTGGTAGACTTTGTTCATTCCAATATCATCTGCCGCTTCGGTATCCCAAAGACCACTATCACTGACAATTCAACCAATATAAATAGTCATTTGATGAAGGAGGTATGCGAGCAATTTAAAATTATGCATCACCATTCTACCCCTTACCAGCCAAAATCCAATGGGGCCGTTGAAGCGGCAAACAAGAACATCAAGAAGATTCTTAGGAAGATGATCCAAGGTTCTGGACAATGGCATGAAAAGTTGCTTTTTGCTCTTTTGGGATACCGTACAAATGTTCGCACATCTGTCTGTGAAACTCCTTATCTGCTCGCATATGGAACGGAAGTTGTGATACCGGCTGAAGTCAAAATTCCTTCTCTTCGAATCATGGTGGAATCAGAGATTGAAGATACAGAATAGGTAAAGACCCGATTAGAACAACTAATGTTGATTGATGAAAAATGACTAGTGATGCGTGGCTAGAATTCATGATTTTAAGCATTATATACCTTGCATTTTATGTGC
>ML404447.1:239444-250451 GCA_005239525.1 Nicotiana knightiana | reverse complement strand
GGGGGGGGTGGGGGACCTTGAGAGAGTGAGAGTTCTCCCTTGGGCCTAAGAATTTCACATAACCCGACCCGTAACCTTTTTCCCAAGCCCAACTTAACATTAACAAATCTTCTTGCCTCTTCTGTTTTTCGCAGACTCGCTTTCTCCTCGCTTGCTCGCTCAACCGTCGCGCATAAAGACAACATACGCCAACTATAACTTTTGCTTTCTGTACTCTCTCTTGAAAGCAAACATGTTTTTTCACATAGTATTGGAGAGAAACATGCAGCTGCATCCTCGTCACTTTGGCCGTGACCTTCGGGAAAAGCTCGTCTCAAAACTCATGAAAGATGTGGAAGGAACTTGCAGGTTTGATTAAACCCTAATTTATTCTCAAATCAACATTATTTTTGTGCATGGTAGGGTCCAACCTTTGACATCAGGTGCAAGTGCACTGCTTTCAACTTAGAAGTCTGTTTATATGAAAGGGAAAAGGGCAAAATTTGCCCCTGAAATTGAGCAACTTTGACATCGGTTAAGTTTTTATTCTAATTGTCACGCCCCAAACCTTTCTAAACATTATACATAGATTCATGTTTACCATGACTATATTCTATACATCAATACATGACCCACAGTGTATCAATGACAAGGATTACTTAAATGCATAAATCAATTCCCTCACTTAAAAATAGGACAAGAACATACAAAAGGAACATGAGGAGGTACTATGCATTTAAAAGAATAATTAATTTGATCAACATTTTCATAAAGATCCATATGCAATTGAAATCATTTCATAATCCATAATTAAATTTGAATCTATAAACAAACTTATAACTTTTGCTGGCAGTTCATTAGTGCTGACATTTCATCAAACCACCATGTGTGTGATATGGAGTTTGATCTCGGCCCAATTGGCTAAGCCATCTCGTCACAATGCTGTGTGGATCGATTTTAGTTTGCTAGCAATTTCAGTCGCCCAGTCCAAGCCATCGTACGACCATAGTACCTGACCGTCCAGTCCAAGCCATGGTACAACCAGAGTTTCACACCGGAACATGTAGTTTCGGGTGTTGGATTTACTTACCAACCTTCTCGGCTCTCTAAATATACTCCCAAAATATTTTTATATTATTCCTTTGGCCCTTTCATAAAAGTATTGGCCCTTCATAAAGTATTGGCACCTTTGGCCTTTTCATAGTAGTCGGCACCTTTGGCCCTTAGTCATAATCTATAAATTAGGCTCAATAGGCACAAACATTCTCTTTTTATTTTGTAGTCATTGCATTCATCTTTTGAAAGCTAAAGTCATATTCATATTCATGGAAAGCTTTAACACCATGTTCCTTTTCATGTAAAACGTGAAACATTCATAATCATAGTCATTTTTTAAAAACCCATATTGTCGTGTTCATTTGAATCTTGTTAACCCATATAGTCACAATACTTTGTGAAGCATAACATGGATAATGCTATGATCAGTTGTCCCATACAATCATACATTTATGTTTTGTGAATAGAAATCGTTAGAGATGTAGACATGCGTTGGAAGACATGGAGTTTGAAGAAACAATTGTTTGTAAAGGTTCGGCTAAATATACCTTGGGTATGCCCTTCTAGTAGTTAACATTATATCCAATTGTCTAAGAACGAGCCAATTGACACAAATGATTTGAATTTACACATATGGATTCATATTCATCAACGTCATATCACAACAACGCCAATTCCATCAACTAAGTGTCCAACACTTATTCTTAATTCCCAAAGATTCTAAGAGAAATCACATTTTTCCTTTGGATGTCAATTCTTGTGTTTTAACTCCAATCCGTTCATTAAATGTCTTATGGAGTCTATTCGCTTCATTGGAAACTCAAAACGACATAATTCGGATCAACCCATCACTTTCATCATTTTCCCCAAAAGTCAATTTCCAAGACCCATTAATAGGGTTCCAATAATCTCTACTTTAAACTCCAATTTCATTCCATAAACATGTTTTATAAGCTTATTAGAACACAATATATAACAATGTAGTAGCGGGATTACATTGTTTTAGTCAAATCTTGAAATTTCCCAGCTTTGGAGATTCTTGAAGAGGATGAAGTTTCTAGAAAGAACCACATTTTGATGTTAAGATTCATGTTAGCAAACGTAATCTATCATAAATCACCCGTTTCCAGCTAACCTGTATGTTTGGAATGAGACCGGAGGTGAAAACCCTCTTAAGGAACCGCGCCCTAGCTTTGAAAATGAAGGGTGGCCAAAATGGCCCTTTTGTAAAACAACTTTGAATACTGCAATATTCAATTTTTGGATGCTGCAACATTGCCTCGAAAATATTTGGAACCTTATGAACTTTTACGATGCTTTATACTAATTTAACCCTTGCTGCTATGAAGAAATCTATTTTTCCCCCTGACTCTTGTTGGAGCTCCTATCTGGGAATAATTTAGAATCATTAAATAAGGTTGAGGGGTAAATTTGGACCTTTACAACAACAACAACAACAACTACCCAGTAAAGTCCCACAAGGTGGGGTCTGGGGAGGGTAATGCGTACGTAGACCTTACCCCTATCCCGATAAACTTGGACCTTTCTTCTTGAAAATTTGACATGTGGAGCACATCCATTTACAGCGGAGCAGACAATTTGCTAATGACAAGGCATAAATGGACCAAAACTGTAATGGAAGGAAAAATTGAACAATCTAGGGTAGACCTTTTCCCTATATGAAAGTATGTGTGTGTGTTTACATATATATATATATATAAAGCACGAAGGCCCTTAGCGAAATGTCATTCGTCTTTTTTACCCTTTAAAACTAGCTTTCACGTTGGACAAAATAGTAATTTAAATTATTTTCCTAAATGGTAGGAATATTCATTTAATTATTGCCCTTATATTTAGGAACAATCTCTTAATTGTTTCCCTAATACTTAGACTTTGTTCTAGAAAATCATGTTATTTAATTGGAATTTTTCATATAAACTCTATTTAGATTTAGGGTATTGAATTCCAAGTACTTAACGAGTAATTTTTTTTACTGGTTTGCGACTATTTTTTCTTCTTGTTGTTATAAAAGTTTAGGTTTAGTAGTCCTCATTTTCCTTTTCTTGGTGTCCTTATTTTCTTTTTTCTTCCCCGTTTTAGGAGTCCTTTTTCAAGGTTTACAAGTATTTCTTTTAAATAACAAAAAAATAGTCATTCAATTATTTTCCTTATATTTAAAATTTTGATATCAACTAAACTTTTTGTTATTAAATCATGCTTGGGAGTAAGAAGAAATATCTCGCAACCACAGCCATAGTAATCTCAAACGTTAATCAATTCCATTTTTTTTTTTGAAATTCTAGTATCAAGCTTAACTAAGAAAATATTTTAATTTTAAGAATATATAAGAAAGGGAAGTGTTGGTAAGATTAAATAATACAATGGTTGTACTAACTTAAAAATACAAAGGTGATATGTCATAGCGAATTGTTTTATTATTCCGCACATTAGTATTCTTATTGGATAAAAATTATAATTATATTTAAATATTTAAAACTCGGGATGAGCTAGTATTAAGATTTGAATCAACAAAAATAAATTTTCTCTTTAACGTTAAGAACAAATAAATTAAGTTCTTAAATTAATTAACTAAAAGAAGTCTTTGAATTAACTTATTTGCTAAAAAACCAAGTCATCCTTTTCAACATTCATCATATAAATGAGTTAAAATATATAAGAGTCAAATTGTTAAAATGCAAACATTAAACAACAAGGATGAAAGATTAGAAGGCAAGATATATTTAAGTAGGTTGTGATTAATTATTTTCTTTCTTTTGGTATTCATTTAAACAAATGACAACTCTCTATGCTTTTCTATGTACTAAGTTACTTATTGTAAAGTATTAACTTAATGTAAACATTTTAAAACCTAGCATTTGATAACTTGATTTACATGTTCTTCTTGTACACATATTTTATAGATTGACGCTAGGCACACGTGCAATGCACGTATACTAAAGAAAATAAATTTGTGTGCATTGCACGTATATATGTGTGTGTGTGTTTATCTATTTATTAAACTTTATACTATTTGTAAATGTTGAAATACGCTCTGCACCAATTTTGCAAAGTAGTAGGGGATGCGGCACTTTTTGGCATCCATGAACTTAATTTCTCTTTTGTGTTCAGCTTAGTTTTTATGATATATTGATGTTTTAGCATTTAAAAATATTCTGCGATTTTGGATTCTTCAGCGGTCGGCACGGTTTCATTGTGGCCATCACTGGGATTGAAAGCGTTGGTAAAGGTCTAATTCGTGATGGAACTGGTTTTGTTACTTTCCCGGTGAAGTATCAATGTGTCGTCTTTCGACCTTTCAAAGGTGAGATTTTGGAAGCTGTTGTAACCATGGTTAACAAGGTAAGGTTTTTTTTCTTCTTAAATTAAAGTTAGTTTAACAGATTTTTTCTCTACCTGTAGATATTTTACTGTTGTGGATCAGTGCAGATGGGATTTTTTGCTGAAGCAGGGCCTGTGCAGATTTTCGTATCAAACCATGTGAGTTGGTTCTTTATTCTAGAATGTTAAACGCCAGAATATATTGCACTCTTCGCGATTCTTGAGGTCCATTATCTTACCTTAGCATAAAACTAGCACATATTCTGCTCCATTCATGGTTTAAAAATGGAGGTTCTTTAATTTATTTGTTCTACATACTTGTTTTCTTTGTGCTAATTCAGTAAACGAATGGAGGAGTCATAGTGAAAACGAATCATCTTATCAAATGGTTATTCTAATGTGAATCTCTAGTTTATTGGGTTTTTATTGAGTAAAGGGGATCTCTAGTTTGAAGTTATCTTACAACTGGGAACTAGGAAATAGTATACCCCCTTTTGCTAATAACATGACCTATTTCATTTGGTGAGGCGAAAGGTTTTTTTCATGACTATTTTGATATTTAAATAATTTGAATTGAGGTTGAATATTCATTAGTTTGACTCTTGTACTTTGAATCTTCTCACTTTCGTTGGGACAGTGGATACATGATATTGTATTCTGAACTTTCACTTTTGTTGGATGGAGAACACAATGTATATATATATATACACGTAATTACTGACCATGTATTTTGGATTGATTAAAATTTGTGCTCAGCTTTTGGAGGATACTTTCAAAGTCGATTTATCTTATCTTGAGAATAGAATGAGCAGGACGTGGAGCCCAAATACCTTTCCTTTTCTTTTCAGTTGGTCATTTTTGATTGACATGAATAAAAATACACTTGAAGTTAATTGAAATGATTGCACAATGCTTGTCTCTATTGTAATTTGGTGGTTGGAAAGCTCTTCTAGTAGTTATGATAGCAGTAGAATGATGTTGAGTCACTATTGTGTGACCTTTGTGGATTTTGGCCCATTTTCTGGAAAGTCTATGCTATTTGACCACTATAGTTGTTTTCATTTGTGTTATATTCTTGCTTATTATTGGTTGAGTATATGTGTAGATGATGTATATGTAAAGGGTATAAAGCCGCATAAGAATTATTGGAAAGAGACAAATAAAGTTTGGTAGAATGAATAAATGGATAGGGTTGCAGCTTCAACTGAATTATAGGGAAAGAAAAAGCAACTAGGTTTTGTTCTTAATTAGAATGATTCCTGATTAATTAGACCTTAAAATATATTAGTGCCTAATGCGGGAAGGGTTTCTTGTCCCATGCATGGATTCTCGATTTCTTTAATGAATCCTAATTATTACTCTCTCCGTTTCTATTTATATCACACATTTCTCTTATCGAGAGTCAAACTGTATGAATTTTGACCAACATTTAACAACAACAACACAACAACCCAGTGTAATCCCACAAATGGGGTTGACTAGCATTTTACTTTTTTTTTAAAATCATATTGACATTAGAAAATTGTGACTTAACTATACTTTTCGTATAGTTTTTATATATATAAATTTTAATTTTAAAATACTGAGTTGAACTAATTCAATTTAGCTTCAAAATTTAGTCAACTTTACTCTCGATAAGCGAAATGTGTTATCTAAATTGATACAGAGGGAGTACCATTTTCTATTTTGGAGATGTATGCGTAGAAGAAATAGTATATTGATTAAGAAAGTTTTTTCTGATGTCAAAAGAGCGGTTAGGCTGAGAAAAATTAAGGATCCGTCCTTTTCTCTCTATAATGGCCATATATACAGGCCATTTGATGCATGTAAAAGCTTATACGTTGGCCTTTGTCTATCTCTTTTTGGGTGTGATCCTTGGCTTTCCTACAGTTGATACCAGATGACATGGAGTTTCAGTCAGGAGATGTACCAAATTATACCACTTCCGATGGCTCCGTATGAAATTTTCATGCTTCACCAAGTTTTTTCTCTTCATTTTCAGAAATTTTCAGCCTGTAGATATGTTTAAGTATTTTGACTAATTCATCTTTTTCAGGTGAAAATTCAGAAGGAGAGTGAAGTTAGATTGAAGATAATTGGAACTCGTGTTGATGCCACAGAAATTGTATGTTATTGACTTGCCTTATAACCTTGTGAAATTTCAGAGGTCTTCATTGATGCCCTGAAATTTTAGTTCATCCCTGTGTATATAAAGATGGCCCATTCTATTTTTTTTGGAGGAAGGGAGTGGGATCACTGCCTGCAAGATTTAAATATCTCAAGATGATCCTATGGTTTTCGGCAAATGGCTGTTACAGTGTAATAGATCGTTAGTTTTTTAATATTGACTATCAAGTCATGGCCTCTTTTGCTCATAACTTTAAAAATGCATCTAGTAACCTCTTCCAAAGCCCACCCACCCCCAGGATCCTGTATGAGGTATGTGGCTGCAATGCAGAGGTGGTGGTTAGAACATTTCATAGTGTTGTAATTTTCTTTTTCAGGGGAGGGGGTTGCCAAATGCCTAGGACAGCATTTATGTGATAAGGAAGGGGACCTCAAGGGCCAATGGAGGAGAAAAGTGATGGTCTGTGTCAACTTAGCTGCTATAAGGATATTAGTGTTATGCCAACTACTTAGTCAGTCTTCTGTTCTATTCTGCTTCTTTTTTCCATGGGGGTTGCGTGTGGGTCCCTATTGAATGACAGGTGGCAGGTACAACACTCTTCTGATTGAGAAAGGATGATGAGAAGGTGTGAAGAGTTCTTATGTTTGTTCTTTCGTCAAGGAGAAAGGATCATAGGTTAAATTGACAAAACATTTCCTCTATTTTGTCACTAAGTTATCTAGAATACAGGAATCAGGAAAATGGTTCTGGCTCTATCTCTAAATATACAGAGATGTTAACTGTAACTATCAAAACCTTTTGGGCAATGTTCTCAGTTTGCAGGCACACTTAATCCAGAATCTAGGTGAATGGTGCGTCGTCTCGTTTAGACAGCACTTCAGTGCAGGTGCTAAGGTGCTAAGGCGTGCCCCTCATCGCCATTGGGACCCCAGTTAGATTGTAGCTTTCCCTGCTTTTATCCATAGAATAATGGTTTTTGTTGATAGTTATTATTCTTAAATTACATATACATTTTTATTTTTTCTTCGTTTGTGCCTTTCTTCATTTGTTTTGTTCTTAAATCCCAAAGAAACCTTGGGACAACACTGTCTTAAGGATTCTTTGTGTAGTTTTCAGAAATGTAGGAGGGCTGTGCTAAAATTATCCATGTTTAAAGTTGCACTAACATCACCACATACAGGGAAATGATCATGTCCAATAGTCCCAAACAAATAAGACATCTCACTGTTGAGATACAATGTATAAGACGTTTAGCATGTTTACATTACATTTACTCATTAAGAGTATCTAGATGCCAAACTGTATTCTGGTTAGTTATGGTTCTCTTGAGACCAAGAGAACTCTGCATGTTGGGTGTTTCCAAGAAATGAAGCATATATGGATAGTGTGGAAAAAAATATTTTCATTAAGATTGGTGTGTAAGTAACAAGAATGCTGCTCATATAATTAATGTACGAGAGTGAAACTTGACACCAGATTGAGCGGAACCTTAAATGAAGAATTAGGAACGTAATAACTTCAAGCGAAAACAAGGATTTTTGTGAGTTATACATTTAACTTGTGTTACGTCATACATGGACATTTGTTGCCTCCCTCATTTTGTATTGGTTTCCCCCTTTTGCAGTTCTGCATTGGTACAATAAAGGATGATTTCCTTGGTGTGATCAGTGATCCTGGCGCAAATGCTTGATATAGAGCACTTTTGTCTTACCTTGTAAGTCTATGTTCAGGCAGTAAGCTGTAATTTGCGATTCTGCTTCCTGTACTAGCAGAAGGTTCGCGTAATGTATTGTTTGAATTTTAAAAAATTTCAGAGCTACTGGCTAAAGTATGTGGCCAAATGCCGGGAATTGATTTAAGTTTGTTCAGTTGAGGTATATTGCCTAAAATTGATTTTAGTTTGTTCAGAAATTTACCCTAGCTTCTTGGCCAGTTTTTGTTGTGTTTTGTAGATTAAGAGTTTGTTCAGTTGTTTATTTCCTTTTTTTTTGTATGAAAGATAGATTGCATTGATTAAAAGTTTGCATACAGGGGTTGGTGCTCATGCACCGTAGAACATACATTTACATCAGTCACAGTAGCAGCTAAGTTGGGGTTGTCGTCCCTAGTACTAACATGTTGACGATTCCCAGTGCTGCAAGCAGTGGATTCTGCCTCAGCATTGTTGTTCAAAACAGTAGTAGTAAAAGTATGTGGATCTATGAGGCTATTAACAAAACATGGATGTGTAATCTCAGTCTGCTTCCCATGCTACTGGGATTGAAACTATGTGTTGACACAAAAAGTGGTGGTTCAACAAAAACTTGTGGAGCAGCATCGCATTGCATCCTACTACCTAGCTTTGCAAGTTGATCCGCTACGCCATTTTGTTCCTAGTATGCATGTAGAACTACTGGGTCATGTAGCATCCTGAGGAGGTTCCTGCAATTAGAAATCAGATTAGTATATTTGATGTTGTCTGTAGCTATTACCGTTATTACCTCCTGCGCATCAATTTCCACTTCCAGTGGCAATAGTTGCATTTGGACTGCTATACGTAGTCCTCGTATGAGGGCTTGCAGTTCCGCTGATACAATGTAGGTGAGTGACTGGGCCAGCAAAGCCTACAATCCAATCGCCTTGGTGGTTTCGAATGACGACTCCTATGCCGTTCGTATCAGTGGTACAACACCGTCCGTATTTAATTTATAAAAATTGGGTTTGGGTGGTATCCATTTAAGGCATAAACGTACTTTGGTGGGGGCATGTGTTGTGATGCAGCCATATATGCAAAACTCAATAGTCTGATTATCTGGCGAATATATACACTTAATCATATGCACTAGTTTTCTTTGTCGATCTACAGTATGTAATAATGGATGAGGCAATACGTTTTGCTGGATGAGATTGGATTGTCTTCACCTTTTATAATAACCATGGGTGGGCACTTTCAAATCATTTTGCACTTGAAACCAGCATTTCTGCAGATTATAATACAACTTGCCATAATTTTCTCTCTGGGGAACACATGTACAACTTGCTATATTGTGTAGGTCCCTGGACCCTGCTCTTGTTTTATTCTATATTTGCCATTATAACAACTTGACAATTGCGATTTGCGAAACAAGCAAAAGTTTGTGGCGAGGGATTAATGAGAGAGAGTCCTGCAGGCGTATTGACCTTTCTAGTCTATATGTTAACATTTTAGGTGTTATTTTAAATTGAACTATACAAATTAATGATAGAAAAATAAATTAAAACTAATAATATTCAAAAATGTCATATCAAAACTTAATTTTGATTATTTAGATATTTTTTAGAAAGTTCAAAAATTATATATACAAGTAAAATAATATTTTTTAAATGCCGTTTAGCTATTATTTGAAAGTGAGACAGATTATTCTTTAATACTGGAGTTTCAACTACTTTTTAAACATTTGTTTTTTGTCGAAAGTTTTTATTATCCACGAAAAAAGGTTTTTATTATTGGTATGTTTTTGTCAATATTTACGTAGGTAAATTTTGTTCATAAAAACATTTGAAGAAGTGATGTTTGCAGTTTCATGAAAACTAATGGTTTTGTCATTTGCGAGCTTCATTATTTCCTTTTTTCAGAAATGAGTATGAAGCAATGAATTAACAGATAATATAAAGTTCTTCAGTTATTCTACAAATTAAAATGTTGAATGTCTTATTTTTAAAGAGAAAACCTAAAGAAATGGCTTTATACCAATAAAGTGAGAGAAGAATTATGAGGTTTTAGGTTTAAACTACAATAAATGCAATAAATATTAGATAAATCTTTTTAGTTTTACGTAAGTGTTAGTTAATAAAATTATTTGATAATTGGGCGCAAGCTATCTCAGACATTACTTTTATATGAAATTATTTCCCATGATTATTGCAATTTTTGTCCATAAGCTAGCACATATTAAAAGCACCACATTTAACAAGATTAAATAGTTTTAAAATTTAGAAATTGTTGCAATTATTTGTTGATTTAATTTTACTGTTCCTTAAACCGAGAGTTCATCAGAAATAATATTTCTATCTTCATTAAAAAGATGTAAGGTCTGCGTATACACTAGCTTCCTCAGACCTTCACTTGTAGGATTACACTGAATTTATTATTATTGTTGTTGCTAAATTAAGAAAGGAAAGATATTAATCACATGACACATGACCGTGAGGTGATTTAGTGAATAATGAAGTTGAAATGGATAACGGGATATTAGATTTTAAATTGAGAAAAGAAAAAAGAAAAAGAAAAAGAAAAAGAAATCAGTTTTTTATTTTTAAATCAGATATATTTTTGATATAGTTAAAAGTTTAATAGACAGCGTTAGCCAACGTGGCAGAACATGTATGTTGTTCCTCTATTTTCGTATTTGGTGGAGCAGTGTAATGTGTGGGCAAGCTGGTTTGAATCCTGACTGGATTGAGTGGCTGACTAGTGTGCATGTAAAAAGTTTCAAAAGCACATGTGTGTGTCTCTATTCATCTCGTTCCTTTTTTTTTTTTTTTTT